>JAMKCH010054924.1:0-17689 GCA_023653785.1 Ophioderma brevispina | reverse complement strand
TAACAAGGGTGCGGTTTTTCTTTCGTGCTTGCTTTGTCCATAACCTTCAAAACGTCCTCGTTAGGTGGTCTACATACATCCGATCAAGTGCAAATTTGAGAGAATTTTGGTATCCACAAAAAATCTCCTGTCACTTATAAGGACACTTTTTTACTATATTTGTTATTTCTAGCCTATTAACATGTAAAGTAGCAACACCTCTCCTACTACTCTGACTCCAGTTAATAATATTCTGAACCACATCATTTTGAATTTGTTTGACAAGTTTTCTATTTTCTTTGCTGATCTTCCTACTAGTACCATATTTTCCGTCCACTAGAGCGATCCCCTCTGGCGATCGAGGAGCCAGGCAACATGCCAATCCTGCCCAATTCGAGATAGATATATATGCGTTGCACCACTAGCAGCGTGTGAAGTGCTCGGAGTAACAAAAAGCCCACACAGGCCGGCTAGTATTCAGTTAGGTCGGTCGCACATCCGGTATTTGCTCCAGTTTGCACTTACTCCCCAAATCTGGACTGACACTTGGCATTGGAGTATAATGGGAAATTCTACTCTTTGAAAATTTCTTTCAGCTTGACGTGATGGATTAACATTTTCTTGAAAAAGGTGGTTGAGAGAATATCAAAAAACGCCACATATACGAGTTTGGAATCAATTGATTATTAAGGATTGGCTGCTATTCATATATATTGAACTTTCCTATTCAACCCCTTAGTAATCTTTCACTCCATTAATCAGAGGAGGGTAAGGAATAGCTTGTTTATGACACGACTGCGGCCGTTGGAGAATAATATAATTTTCTTTTCCTAAAAAAAAATCTCTTTTCTACTCTAGACTTTAGTTAGGGTGTCCAGTGTACACTCCGAATTGCCCTAATACGTGGAATCGTGCAATCCAATGGTGGAAAATGTACAGTTGTGAAATAACATTTAATTTAATGACTAAACCATGGTATTTTTTGCTACAAATTTGGGGTTTAATCAACTCAGAAGACATTGTTTTTAATAATCATTAACCAAAATTACCTTGTGGGAAGAAAAATGTATTTTCTGAGGCTGAATGATGACCTAGGTTTGCGCAAACCGCGTATGTTCATGCACGCATCAGATTTTTTGGTATCACTTTTTGGTCTGTTGATAGCCGTCCTTTGATGACTTTTCGGCGCTGTAGTTGTCATTGTGGTTTTGGAAAATATTATTTTTCTTTATTTTATATACACATTGGACACATATTTCCTTGATTGTTCCTTTTTTTTTTTGATAATGGGAAAGTATTTTTTTTTATGTTTTGAAAGTTTTACCTCGCTATACGGGGGTCCTTGCATGTTTGCAACATCGAACAACCATCATTGGAAGCTTGATTCCTGGCGACAAAACTTTTACACTTAGGACCATTTTATGGACAAAATCCCAGCACGCTACATACAGCTAAAACATTTCTTCCATTCCACGCCCCCTCATGCCAAATATAGATGTACACACTCTAGGACTGTGTCAAAAAAGAGGTGAACCAATCACACGTAGGCGTGCCAGTTGTCTGTTATGCGAAGAACTCGGGGCAGTGTGCACCGCACAACACGTGCTAGCCTTTGAGGCAGGCTCGCTTTGCAGCCGGCGGAGTGAGAAAGGGTTTTAAAATCCCGTTATTTGTATCATCTTTCAATAACGCTTTGAAAATTCTATCACAATAAGAACGATAATATATAACACTGTGTCAAACAATATCGGCATGATGCACTGATTCTGGCTCGTCATAACTGAGGTTAGAATCACAGTCGGCAGTAGGAACCATGGGTATGGGAGCGGGACAAGTATGTATGTTACAGTGCACGCGCAGAGTGAATAAAGCTGTGCTGATATCACATGCTATTGGTCGATTTTTTTACGCCAGTTCAGATCTCGTTTTTCCTATTTTTTATCAAGTATTTTAAATCTACATTTTCACATATATCTTACCAAAAGGAACAGATTTTTTAGATATCGGGAAAAGCATTGTTCTGATTTTTTTTAAAAATAGTATAAATTTCTTTGAAAATTCAAAACTCCAAACTCGCCGCCGAACCCTTTTATCCAGGTGTCTCGCTGAAGTCTCGATACCATGCTACTAATTTTCTTACTTTTACAAACCACGATCTCGGTCTAAAACAAAACATCGTCTAACGAGTATGTTTCATCATTTTTCAACTGCATCCTGACCGAAATAATGATATTTTGGACATTGGGAAACCCTATTTCTGGATTTTTTGAAAAAGTCATTTTATAGCAATCCCCTGCTCTGCGCCGCCATCGCCACTCTGTATGGATTCCTTGTGCGAGTGCTGTCATCTTTGCAATGCAATTTGCTTCGGATTTTCGTTTAACACCACGATCCTCGTTCTAAAAATCGGCTTTCTAGAGATAATATTTTAGATATTACGTTTTCAACTACAACTGAACGACATGATATATTTTTTTGGACATAGAGAAAGTGGTTTCTACACATTTTTGTAAAAATCAATCCTCCTTACCACTCATGTCAAACAACTGCACTGTCAACTGTCACATGTCTGTCATCAAGGCAAGCTCACGTTTTTGAGCCAGAGAGTGCCGGTTACACGACGTCATCCCGTTGCTCCTTGCGTCATTTTGTATTAAATTTAAGGGTCAAACAATTCATTCATAATGGTAATCTCAACTCTAGCACAATTTGAAGGTTTTTCTCATCAGACGTGTATTTGTTTGCTATTTTGGGATGTTGGCCTGTTTTTTTTTAAATATTTGTATAGCTATTAGGGCTGTGGAACTTTCCCGGGTACCCGGGTCCCCGCCCGTTTACGTCTCCCGGGGGACAGAATTTATATCGAGAGGGTTTCCCGAACGAAACTTTTAAAAAAGCTAAGTTTAAATATTACATTTCTTTTACGTACTCACGAGTTCACGAACAAATGGTACTCATGAATGAAAGACAAATCCATTAACCCTAACCAGGACCGGGTCGTTTTGCCGGCGACGGCCCAATGCAGAAAGCAATCTATTTTTATTTTTAACGGCCCGAGGCAACGAGAGCCAAAGGCTTGCGTTTTATTGCATCGCGGCCGTTTTTCCCGGAACAGGAATTAGTAGCGTAAAGTCACTTAACGGCCAGATGCAAAGAAACACATCGCGCCATTTTCCCGGAAGACGGCCCAGATGACCAACAAAACACATCGCGCCATTTTCCCGGAAGACGCCCAAATTGCAACGAAACACATCGCGCAAATTACCGGAAAGACGGCCCAGGTGCAGAAAAACATCGCGTGGAAATGCAATAAAAACAGGGTAAATAAATAAATAAATAAGAAATAAATGAATAAATAACACAGATCTGCATGAAATTTGTAGCTTATAGTCGCCAGCCGTGCGTGGAGCTATTACGCTAAATCATAGTCGTACGTGGCGACTCTTATGGCTACGTCAAGCTCCAGTTTACGTCATGACTACGTTTATGCATAAATATTAACCCAATAGCTTATCGAAAAATGGTGGCGATATCACCATCGATATCGAAGTTGTATATGGGCATTTGTACACAGTGTACCCGCCTGATGAAAACAGTGCCGCTTCTGCGGGCAAGACGGGCCCAAATGCAGCGAAAACCATCGCATCATTTCCGGTCAATAACGGCCGAGATGCAATCAAACGCTCGCGTCATCTCCGGGAAGACGGCCAGATGCAACGAAACGCACTCGGTCATTACGGGAAGACGGCCAGATGCAACGAAACGCTTCGCGTCATTCTCCGGGAGAATCCCATGAGTCAATTGAAACGCATGAGAGTCATTTTCGCGCCCAAAAATAGTTGTTGACGGCCCAGATGCAACGAAACGCATTTTCGACCGGTACCACGTTTTCGTTGGCTTTTTCAATGCTCTACGGCCGCGTTAGGGTTAGATGTATACCCAGATTTGGATGCAAACGTTGTATTTTCGCTTGATGGAAAGGTTGCGCTGTATTAAACCGCAAATTAGCAATACAAACATTACCTAGGCTCCAGCGCACATTGGCCATATTTTTGATGCTCCACACTTGCTCCTGATGGAAAATTCATTCACCGCGTGGTTGTTTAGTTCGGCTCGTTAGTGGTAATAGCTGTACTACGGCCGGGTTTACGTCCCCAATCTCGACGATTTGATCAGCTGACCGGCGTGTTTCACGATCGGTTTTTACGTTATGAATGGCGTTAGGAGAATAAAGTTTGACATAAAATACACGATTTGCTAGTAAATAAAAGAGTTCTTCTTCTGAATTTCATAGAACAGGTGTGTTTTCATCATCGGCTGTTAACTTCAAAACATGGGAAATATTTGAAGTTAAATGATTGTCAGGAGATAGTTTTTTTTCTTCTGAACTTGGTGCCAAATTTTTGCACTCAGAGTTTCGGGTACCCGGGTACATGCCACCGAAAATATAACGAGTACCCTGGAACTCATTACCCGTTAAGGTCGGTCACAGCCCTACAATAGCTAGTAGCAGCATTTAACAGTGTAAGCACTATTCTGGATATTCGTAGCTCCTATGTGAGGCATTTTAAACATCCCTACAGTATAAATAAATATTCCAACTTAAAACAAACACACTTTACAATCTGTTCACAAATGCTGGCCCCTCCAGTCTGTCATATTTTTGACCAAAGAAGCTTAAAATTTCACAACAGCTCTCTTTGTAATGATGAATTTCCTTTAATTTCCCAAATAATCCTCATAAAAATCCCTAGATACTGACTTTTCCTGCCAATTTGCAATTGATATTTAATTATAAAGCAGAATGCAATACTTCTACAAAAATTTAATTAAAATATTGGTTTTAAAAAACAATTCCGACATGTACTTGGATATGGAACTAAATATACTTTTTATATTTTTTCAAGTGATGTTTCATGTGGGGTTTCATGTGTCTTCATTAGTGCCTGTTGTTTGTGCATTCAGGAGAACAATCACAAGATTCCAATTATCACATAGGTAATTATCCCTTCATTAAAAATGGAATAACCCCATATTTTCCATTTCAAGGAAGGTCTAGCATCTTTAAAATATAGGCTTCATTTAAAAAAAAAATCTATTTTCCATACACACAGCCATTTTGGTTTACAGTTTAACGACAAAAGTTCTATTTCAAAGTACATTGTCTAAATCGTAAAATATGCAAATTTATGCAAATTATCTTTAAATCCTTTCCGCATGACACCAACGTTTTAACAGTGAAAAGATTCATCATCCTATCCTGAATGAGTCTGCCAATTTTATATGTCAGCTCTGATAAACAGTCACAGCACCATTTTAATACATTTACTCACCATTGCTATATATCAAGCTCATAGGATTTGGTACAGTATTAAGCAGCAAGTGGACTAAAAAGAAAAGCCGCATGCATTCTGGGTAATCTATAAATGTTGGGAACTTACCATTTTTAAATGCCCATAAAATCAATCCAATTGGAATTTTTGTCCTGAACTTGGAACAGAAATGAAAAGAAAGGATGGTTCTTGCTATATATTCACTCAACGCAATGATAATTGCCTGAATTTACTGAAATACAGTTTGCGCAAATTCAGCAATTTGGGATAATTTTACCAGAAAGTGGGGGGGGGGGAAAAATGGCGAAAAGCGACGTTTTTGCAACTCTTAAACACGACATACTCCGGAACCCCGCTTGACTAGGAAAGGTTGAATTTGTGGCAAATTGGTTCTTTTGATGAGTACTTTCAATCTCAAACTAAACTAAAAAATATGGAAAATAACAATTTAAAAAAATTCAGTGGACCCCCTACTTTGTCTTTACATACAAACCTCAATACTATAATTATAATTTATTCTGTTAGAGGACCAGAAAAATGTAGTAATTCTAGTGAGAATACCCCGACAATCATGATATAATTAACTCACAAACAGAAGCAAAAATTGCCAGAACTGCCGAATGTCCCTGCCACCATGTCCTGAATCATGCATCATGAATGACACACACACTAGTCCCCCCTCCCAAAACTACTCTCCTTCTCCTAGTCAATTAGCATTGGATGATACATTTTAACTAACCTGCTTCGCAAGAAGTTAATGAGTGGATATTTCTAAAATTCTACCCTTATCCGTGAGCCACTCCGCGAAGATGACCTAAAAAGAGTGATTCTAAACAACGAGACCAACACTATCGTTATGAGCGTGGGCGCAGCCAATGTTAGACTGTGCGCGACCTGAGAATTTTTTAATTTTGCACGCCTTGGTAGTAATAATAATAATTTTACTCATTTATTTTTTTTAAAATACATAAAATTTCTTGTAAGTAATATTTAAACGAATTTTTTGAACTTGAAAAATCAAATAAATACTCGCCGACATCTACTTATAAACTTGTTCTGTCCTGAACGAGGAGGAACAGTAAACTTATTTCCCTCTTGTGAAGTTGTGAGGGCCGTGCATGGGCGAATCGGTTGCCCAAATTGCCCAAGGCTTGCAATTTTTGACTGGCAGGAGCGTCTACCAGTAAGGCTCGGTGGAATGAGAGGATGGCAGGTTCTTCGTGCGGCAGGCATCATCTTGCTGAATAAATGCCGCAACTTCAAGACATTTGGTGTTAAGGCTTTAGGCTACCTAGCGACTCATGCACTACAGATGTAGCCTATCGGGTTGTTCGAAATATTATCTATTCTAACCGTAATGCCACTGCCAATTTACGGTTAGAAGTCCTTAAGTGTACCAGAAATGGGCGGAATGTTAAACCACAACATGATCTGTTAATCCTTGCTTAAAGTCTCATTGCCCTATCGCTATAGCCCGTCCCCATAAGCCCAGATTTTACCGGAATTGGTCAACATTTTGGTATCAGAAGAAAGCTAACTATTTTGCCTCCATTTACCTGTGAACTTAGGGCCAAATTGATGTTTGGTTTGGAAGTAATGAGCGAAAATGTATCCCAATTTGGTCGACCAATATTCATTTTACACATTACTCTATGGGGCTGTACGACATCACGTTTCCCTGTCCTCTCAACATGAAAACGCATTGAAATATCGCGCGGAAACTTTTACGTTGTGTTTTGGGTGAAGACCAATCTTATCAAGATGAAACGTCATATTACTTAAAGTCGGGCCATCCCCCCTTTAAAGTGACAGAGGAGGATATTTTTTTTGAGATAGAAAACGAATTTTCTCAAATTTGCCACGGATCGCTTGTGCTGTCGACCCCACCTACCAAAACGTTTTCGAAGGTTTACAAGTACAAAAGAAAACCGCAACCTGGTTTTGAACTTGCCTGAACTATCGTAATTGTCCCCATAGAACACCGTGCGTTGATTTTCTGTCGTGCACCACAGAAAGTACTAAATCATCATCGTATTCTTAAGTTATAAAGACTGTGTATCGGGCTTATTCATGTTCAGGTGTGATAAATACAGTGTAAAGCCGTTGGCAAATTGCAAAAAGCTGGTTCGAAAAAACTTGAGGGCGCTTCTTTCTGGAAATCTCGATGTCTCTTTAAGAGCATCCGCATCCTCACTGAAAAAAGTTAATCCGAATCTGGGCTAGTTAAAGAGAAATTAGAACCGTAGGCTATTTCCAGAAAGAAGCACCCACCATTTTTTTGTCAACACAAACCCTTGTTTCTGAACTTCTTCTAAGCTAACTCCACATTAGTCTCTTTAACATGTTGTCATTAACACAATGTGGAGTTATGCGAAAACCACCTGGAATCCCTTGATCGAGAAAACTCAATCTGTAGATAGCATAAGGCTTCGGCGTTCCTATCTAGAGATTGAGGGATTTAAGCTTCACAAACGGGCGGATCGCGTTCAACTTTTTTTGCGACGCTATTGGTTTTTTGGTTTAGGTGTTCGGAAAATGGTTGTATTCTTACCATAACAAATCCATGGATCATATTCTTGGTGTATTCTGCTTGTTCTGTACTCTTTTGTAGTCGATCCCATTTTTCATTTCAATTCGAAAAAATTACTTCTACAGACTGTCTACTATTTGTTTGTGACATTGGAAAAAGTGCCGTGACAGATGCTTTTCATACCACAATGCAGTCTGATTGATGAACTATGTGGCGCATGGGGAAATAATGCGACAAGGTAAAGTGCAATGTCGGCCTCATTTCACATATAGGCATGTACATGTATAGATCGTTTGGAAATTGAATACGGCATAAATAGATTATTTTAGCAGTACAAGTCTCCAGAGCAAATGATATTCTCTTGAAAGGCCCACAAGATATTCAAATATTACGACTGTGCTCAACCCATTTTTGATGCACACACACCAAATGGTTCAAACTCGTTCACACAACAAAAATAAAAAAAAAGGTAAGTCAAGAAAGAAAATGTGACGTGTCTCAGCAATTGGTGACACCACGGGCACCGCCAGGGAGATTGCATCAACCGTATTTGTTCTGCAATCCAATGAGATCTCCATATGGTAAGAGGGGCCAGCTTATACGCATCGGACATATATATCAGAGCTGGTGCTGCGTGCCCTACGGCATTTCTGAGGTTTGTTATTCCCTTAGCTAGTCAAGCCTGCGGTAAATATATCCCCAACCGCGGAAGCTTTTTAAAAAAAAAACTAAAACGGAGTGTGATGAATGAACATGAAATGAATTAATAACGGGGATCAGCATACAGCCCTTTGAATTCAAAAAAAACCATTTTGTTCTTCCTGATCAACACAGATCCACGTGACGATCAACAATGTTTTTAAAATTGGATCTCCAATAACTGAAATTAAAAATTAGCGTTGATAACAGTACAGTGAATGAAATGTTGAGGTGCTTCACGCTTTAAAATGAAGAAGTGTGCCTTTTCTACAGGATTATTGGCACGGCTAACAGAACCAGAGAGGCAAAATCGCCTATCAAAAAGGGAATTAAATATGAAACAATGCCATTATGAGACCGCTCGCACATGTGCGCAGTGTTGTTTTGTATGTTTTGATCACACACCAAAGTGCCGTCAAAATGTGTACATTTTTCTTTCAACACCGGAATCAACCAAGATTGAAACAAATTAAATGTCCAGAAGCCAATAAGTTAAGTTCTGGTGTCATTGTTAGTAGTAACAAATTACAACATTATTTGCTTTAAGCCGGGAAATTCAGTCAGGGAGCGATTTCGTACTGTTTATGCAAATTGTTTTGATTATGCAATGTCTCGGCCTCCATTCTACTACATAGCCCTTCTAAACGTAAATTGGGTCCATTTCCGGTTAGATATTTTCGAATCACGGAATACTTTCCCCTGTTACCTACTGTACCTCAACTTTTGTCGATCTCAAAATCCCTCTAAATGTACGATATATCCCTGTTTTCACTATCAAACACAACTTGAGATCCTATATAATGCGATGACATGTTTGACAAAACTGTCTTAAAAGAATTGAAATTAAAAATTTTGAAGACAATGTACCTACAATCACTTCTTCTGCATGAGAAAGGTTCTTTCTCCGAAAATGAGGATTCTACTGTTTTTATATAATTTTTGAGGATTAACTATTTCAAATGTAATTTAATTATCCCAGGAACATATATCACTGATTCCTGCATTGCTTTTTGGTATTTTGTTCGTCTGCAGTCCTGCAAAGTTGGCTCTTTTTAAATGGCCTGCTTATGCTGGTACAGGGGAACGGTATTCCATGTGTTTTGCATAACTTCACATCTTTTAATGACAACATGTTTAGACATAATGTGGAGTTAGCTTGCAGAACTAACTCAAACCCTGCAGTTTTTGCAATATTTGGAATGCTTCCAATGTATAGATCACACTGTAATAATTGCTGAATAACGGCCCGTCTTTTATTAATAATGATGATTTATAACTTTCCTGGCGTCTGCTCGTGCACAACTAGAAGTCAAACTCAGCATGGGTTTTTCTATGGGGACGGATGCGATAAGCAGACCAATTCACACAAGGTTTTGCGGTTTTCTTTTGTACTTGTTGTTCAATAAACCTTTGAAACGTTCTCGGTAGGTAGTCAACGACCAATCCAGTGAAATTTTTTTTTTAATTTTGGGGGCAATAAATTTGTATCAAAAAATCTCCTCCTGTCATTCGCAGTGCATTCGACTGGCGATAAACTATTACATATCAAGTCCTCGTCGAATTTTTTTTCTGCAACGCAGGCGCCCACTTTACACTCTCTGCAGGAGATGCCATTCCGAATTTACTTTTGTGTTCCCGAATTTTTTTAATTTCTGAAATTTTTCTGATTTTAATAGTCTTTGGAGGTTAAATTTTTTTTTTTTTTAATTAAAAAAAAATCTACGAGAAACTGTCATCGGAACACATCTGCATTTTAAAGAAATTCTTGTATCTTTTTCTGGCGCGAATTAACTCACCTCCAGTGCTGTTTGTTGTCCTTGGTTTACACGCATTAAGATAGGCTACAATTCGGTGGCTCTTTTTCGTATATTTTTATACAGACAAGTGCTATTGATGATTATTCGCGATAAAAAAAGTTTGCTGGCAAAGATGGCGGTCTTATAAAGTTTGTCGAGCGTGGCGATAATATTGCTGAAATTAATCAAACCTGCCGAGACAAATTACAGTGGAAATGGCTTGAGGACCCTGATAAAAACGGGGAGTTAGAACCGTAGCTAGTGATGAATTTAGTATTTTGGCCAACACTTCAATTCGTCACCCTAAACGTGGTGTTAGTTTCCGGTTTTCACAACGTTGCCGAATTTGGTAGGGTGTTGGCAGCATGTTTGACGCAGGCGGTATAATTTGTCCAGGAGTTTATTTTTCTCCTTTTCGCGGGTTTTGCCGTTACTAACGCGTGTGCTGCAGTATACGCCCTCACATACGCGCCTGTTTGTATCGTTACACGTTGCTATGCTGAGGGCTTGCTGTACGGTAGGTGACAAGTTGGCAATTTTAGACCCTGTCAGGTTGCGCAAAATAACCGAAGCCACCGAAGGCAATTTCCTTCGGTGCCCCTACCGCCTTGATGCCCCTAAATTTTTTGCCATACTTTGGCCCGATTCATTAACCTGTAATTGCCTTTGATTGCCCTTGAACACAATTGAAATCTCCTTGAATATTGGCTGCCCCTTTAAAATCCTATTTTGGACCCTGTACGAAAATGAGCAAATGGCCGCTTTCGTAAAGTACCTTTTCCGAGTAAAAATACAGCCAATGATCGTGTTCATTGAAATAACAGTAAAACAAAACTATAACAAGTACACGGAAATTGGCCCATTCATCATTAGGCGCCACTTTTTTGTCAACTGAAGGGTTTAATTTTTTCAAAGTGCGTTAAACTTGTTTCACCTACTTGTTTTTTTAAGTGTAGAAACCGATCCACAACTGCTTCTGAATCGGTGCGATCTCCGCACATGTTTGGTTTGATCGGCCGATTCCAATACCGATTCTCTGGCGATGTCAGTAACCCATGAGATTTGCACAGTGGTATTCTGTACACTGTAAATTTGCTCCTCTGCAATTTTGATGTACTCTCTTTATTACTTGGACGCTATAATAAGATCAAATTTACCCTCTATTAAATCATACCAAGTTTTACACAAAAACGTTGTAAAAAACTATATTTTCCAGATTTTCTGAGTGCCATGATACCCCTCCCTATTGCATCATCTCTGCGTCGGTCGCCGACAGCGATCCCACCCGGGCCAGCCATATTTTTGATGGGATTTCCGGGTTCGCCGCAATGCATGGATGGTGTGAAAGGTCGTGAATTTCTAGAATATTCTAGAATATTTCAACAAATTGATAAAAAGTAACATTAAACGTACATACCCCTTTATAAATTTACGATAAAAACTATGATGTTGTTCTGACTTGTTGAAAAGTTTTTGTTCAAAATTTTTATTCAACAACTTGCATTAAATTTTTAATAAAATCAAAAGAATACCTCAGCCATCAGGACGTTGTTCATCTCATCAAGAATTTACGGGAAATTCCCTGTTTACACTTGTTGACATGTTAATCAGTCAACTTAAACATTGCGAATACAAAACCACATGACACTTTCATATTTGTATTACCAATTGTGAATGTTTGTCTGTCCCTGGTTGTGTCATGGTTAGGGTTGAGTACATCAATCGAAATTTTGGGCGATAAGTGAGTTTGAATGAGGTTTTGCCGTTTTTTCTAGGCTTTGAGTAACTGGTTTGGATCGGTTTCATGAAGCGGTAGGGAGGAAATTTTTGCCGATATCCGATCCCGACGATCAGCTTAAAAATTTCGGCCCCGGTTTCACAGAACCTTCGAGTGATCGTTTCTAACACTACTCGTTTCTTCTTGCCAAGGCTTACAGGTTTTCATAAATACCCTCTGGCTACTTTTGTTCACCCTCTCAAATAAATTCAGTTAATTTGTTTAATTTTTGGGGTAATTTTGTTTGAAAAATGAATTCAAATACAATTGAATAAGTACCTTTACTTGTCCCATATAAAGACAATGGACATTACCCCAGGCTTCCTCTCTAGGACAAATTTTGAATAAATTTTTAATATTAATTTCACATATATAGGGCAAATTCAAGGTGTATTTTGTGACCAAAAATGGGAATTGACCACTAATAGTTTACTTCACACTGACAAATAATCAATGTATGGCTCTGATAATTCATGGTTTAAGCTCTGGTATAGGTATAGGGACAACATAATGCCAGGTGGCCAGGATAAATAGATAGTTGATATCAATGTTTGTAAAAAAGTTGGAGTTTGGATGTGATATTACAATGGAACGGAAACTAAGGATGTTGAATAAGTGTTTTCAACCAAGAATTTTTTGGCTTTTGAAGATTTAAAATTTATGAGTTCCTACAACACAGACTATTTCAAAAACACTTTTATTGGGAGCATCAGCAGTCTTTTGTAGTTTTAGGGGTGGATGCGACATTTCTTTCTGGAATGGACAATTGCATTATTATCGGAAGTGTTTAAATTGAGAATTGTTTTCTCAGCTTCAACTGAATTTTTTGACAGGAACCTATCAATTTTTTTAATTTAAAATGTTTCCTGACCTCTTTGCTTCCAAATTATGTTCATGAAGCGCCATGCATTACTGAGCAAGGTAAAAGCGGTTTTTTGTTTATGAAAAATTTTAAAAATGGAACATGGTTCTGAACTACATCAAGCAACATTAATTACATTATAAATATAAAACCCATACAATGTGAAAAAGCCAATCAAACAAACAAGTTAGTTGATGAGTAGGTATTTATCCAAAAAACTCCTTTTTGAGGGATGTGACAAGTTCATGGGTTAGGTGTGAACGACACAGTTTTAGTGATCTGCATTAATTAAAGAGCATAATGGACACATAACTCATTGTGCTTGTTAGTGGACACAAATAGCCCTAACCAAAAGAAACTGAAAATTGGGGTACACTAATGATATTATCTTGGAGCATTGAAAGAAAATTGTTTTGGATTGTGACGGTGGGTAATAAAGTCACAAAAGTGAACGAACAAATTAAATGATTGCCCAGCCCATAAAGATCGTATGATCCTAATAGTAGGGTACCATTATAAAGCTCTTCCAATTGTTACTCATTCTAGATGTCTCAGATATCAACAACTCTGGATGGAAATGTTCCCTATTTGCCGTTGAAATTGGCTCTCGTGGATTAATTACACCTGAAAAAAAACATAGGATATCCCAATATTTGCGAAAAACATAGCTGCTCCAAAAAATCCGGACTTAAAAAACAGGCTTTCCCAATCTGCTCTTATGTCTCATATTCAATCTTTCTTGCAAGTCATGATGATAATTGGGATATTCAGGTGTTTTTCATTTAAATTACATGCATGGGTTGATTCTGAAATATATTCTTTTTAACCTTGTCATTAGGTATGTAGATATTTTTAAATGGTGTTTTTTATATTGTGAATTTTTTGTTAGTCGTTTTTAAATCCACATGCCTTGGGTCAGTCAAGGCCCCATTGATCTTGTTGTTTTGTTATTTTAATTCTTTTGTTATTTAATAAAGATGATTGATATATAACAAAATTGACTTCAAGTGGGAATATTTCATTCTTGTTACAAAACCCCCCAATTCCAAAAAACAATTTGTTGGTTTAAAATAATGGTGGAGTGTGACACAATAGTGAACGGAACATGAGTACTCTGCACCCATTTTGATGTAAACCAAGCAATAACACGTTTAGTCCAATATAATCCTACGACATAAATTATCAATTGACAATATTTCTTTGTTAACAAGAAATTAATATGGTGATGTTGTTTTAAGAACCACTTTAAAATGTGTGGTATAAGTGAACGGACATGTCCCAAACACATCCACACACTGAATTTTGCATGCATATCATACTTATACCAAGAAAAGATATTTCCTTACTTTTTATCTTAATACAAATTGGACTTATTCTCCAACAAAATAAGTAGACAGGAAAGGGAAAATGTGGTTGTTGAAAATGGCAGCTTGACAAACTACCTTAATTTATTTCCATTTGAACACCAGAAATGGTAATTTTTAGGCATGTTATGATATCACAACACCTAACTTTGACAGGAGCAAGTTGGTTAAGCTATGTGAGGTAGAGCCCATAGGGAGGACCGGTACAACAATATTATACTCTGATCCCATAATTTTGAACATGCTAGGAGGAAAAGACAAAATCAAAATTGGCGCCTAATCAAGAAATGGGCCAAATAAGTATACAATTAGGCAACAGGATAATATCCTCTACAAAGTGATTAAAAGTCTACCAAAGTCTGGTTCAATGGTTTCTGCATCGTTTTTCTCCCGACTATTCGGATGGACCAGCACATCAATATTTTTATATTTAGGCTAACCATTTAACTGCTATATATGCTCGGGTCTTAAAGTGTTACATTAACTCCAGTGGTGCCAAGGGATAGGCCTACAAGATTATGAACCTGTTGTGATTTGCTGTTTGTTTTTAGTATTGCTTCCATCAGTCCTATAAATTCAAAAGTTTAGGTTATTTTAAAGAGCTCCATCTCATAATGCAGTCATAAGTATGTAGGTGGCTCATTTTCAAGTTAGAGCCCTTTTACTTGACTTTGCATTTTTTTTAAAAATCTCCTATGGACTTAGTTTCTATACTTACAGTTCCTTAAACAGGGGCTGTCACACCGGCGAGCCGTGTCAAGCTTTGATTTTAAAGAGCTCTATCGCATGATGCAGTTCATAAGTGGTAGTGGCTCTGTTTTTCCAAGTTAGGAGTCCTCTAGAGTTGACTGAGTTCAACCTTACCTTTTCAATGTCATATTTAAAAAAAAATCAAATGGAGTAAGTTGTCCTGGCCTTTCGTGATCCACAGCCTCCGTCCCCCGATTTCCTCAAAGGTCATTGACGTTTTGATTAGTCATCGATCCGTTAGCCCAATATATATGTATTGTCCTATATTGACGTGCAAATTTGTCTCTCAAGGAGAAATTTGTATATTTTCTGGTCCTTCACAGACGAAATGACCAACACAGTGGTCTATGGGGCAATCGCGTAACACCAATTTACTCATAAGCAAGCTCAAACGCAACATCAGAACAATTGAAAATTTTGGAAATCAAAACGCTTTTCTTGAGATATCTAATTATCAACAAAACTGATGTGCTAGGATCATGAAATCACCTTTGAAAATGGGGGAACTTTCAATTTGACTAAAGACAACAAAATCCAGTGGCTGTATCTCTTGAGGACTTACATGTTACACTGTGAAACGCTCGCTAATTTTTTTTTTTAAATCTAAAATCTCCCTCCCCCCTCCCCGATTCTATTCAAAACTTCTATTCCAAATCAAATCTCCCTGATTCCAAAATCTTAATCGTTGCAGCTCTGTGAATGGTTGTGATCAATTGTGATTGATCATTAGTGTCAATAGTAGTAATAACCACCGCAGTCCATATCGAGTGGTGTGTTCACTTGTCATTTTGTTTCATAGGCTATTATATCAAATTAAATCAAATTGGTATTGATCATGATTTCGTTTCTGATGGGGAGAAATCCCGATTGGCTTAATAGTGAGTAAAGTTTTTAAGTATGGTATATGCTATGCCCTATATAATATATTAACCTTAAATTTTGTGTCAATAATTTAGGAAAGGGAAAATGCATGTTATCCCACTTCACAACTTGAGTTTCATTTGTATTGTTTAAAGAATAGTTTGGGGTAGTTTAGATCAAATTCAATATAGGCCACAATTGATGCATTTTCCAATTGATTTATTGGTATTACATCAAATTTATTAGGCCTACAAAAAAATACAAGAATGAAAAATAAATTGACACAGCCGACACTTTTTTGCATTAAGGAAAATAATCGAATTATCAATCTAGCTTAACAAATAATCTTATCTCAGATAACAAAAATGCAACTTGGAATTTTTGACTTCTATTCAACCCTATACAGTGTGAGTCAAAATGATGTGTTCCCACAATATCCTGATTTTTGTCTTGTCAAAAACTGTGCAGAGGTAGCTCTTAAAATTGTTACATACTTCAAAAGTACATTTAAGCTTGACAAGGAATTTTGAACTTTTCATTTTGGTTCAGGCAATCAAAATCTGCACTCATTTACATGTCCATTGGCCCGATCGCTAATAGCCTGTCCCCAGAATCCCCAATTTTACCGTAAAGTTTGTCAACATTTTTGTATCGAAGAAAGCTGCATTTTTTCTCATTACCCTGTGGAAATCTTAGGAGCCAAAGGATGTTGTGTGGAAGTTACGAGCGAAAATGTGCTTCATTTTGGTCGCCCAATATTAATTCTAGCAACAGTAACGCTAATGGGGCTTAACAAAAATCACGTTTTTGGCTCTCGATCAAAACGGATTGACCTATGGTGGCGAAACTTACAGATGGGGGGTTGGGGGATGAAAGGCAAATCTATCAAGAAGAAAAGCTTCATATCCTTAAATCGGGGCCATCCCCTTTAAATAAAAGGCCCTCAGATTTACCTTTGTGTACAAGCATTCTATTGATTTTGGTATTGAAGCGTGAATTTCAAGTGGGATACCTAATGTGGTGCTTTACACCTTTGTGGATAATAGTACTACATATGCCCCAATGAAGTATAACACAAGCCAGTTTATTAGTTTGGGATTGATGCAACAACGAGTGCAATTATATTTTGACTGTTGAGAATTCCTCTTCAAGTTGGGGAATAACTCTTTTTTTAGCTATCATAAACTAAGCAAACCAAAAAATATTGGAAAAATCACACCAAAAACCAGATTTCATTTTAGTGATACACCTTAGTTGGCCAAAGGTCAAAGGTCAGACTTTTTTTTTAACAAAACTAAAAAATTAAAAATATTATACTTTTGTGGCTCACTGACTGTGTGAATAAATGCAACAAACAAGAAGTTCTTTGTCTATCTTTTTTCTCATCCTGTTTTGTTTTTGAATTACTACTTACACGTTACTCATCTCTATGGTTTATACCTGTACAAATTTGTACAGGCAGGCATTTCGGTGAGCCCTCTAAAAAGAGGGCATAACTTGAAAATAAAATGCTCGAATCTCGGGATTTTGTGACCATTGTGATTACGAAGTAATATGTGTTAGTATAACGTATAATAATATTCTAAAAAGATTACAATATTTTTAATATTTTTTGATTCATCGGGAACCAATCATTTTGACTCACACTGTCCGTCTTTTTACATAACTTAAAAAGAGCCCCAAGGTACTCATCTTCTTGGCAGATTTTTATACTGAAATGAAATGCAATACAATGTTT
>JAMKCH010054922.1:0-163611 GCA_023653785.1 Ophioderma brevispina | reverse complement strand
GAAGTACTTGTTGTTATAGTGCACACCACCACATTTTATCCCACACCACCCAACACACCCCCAGCCTCCTCGACCCCCACCCACAATCACACCCCACGTGTATTGATGTAAATTTTAAATCGAACTTTTCAATAAGCATTTTATTGTAAGTTAGGATAAAATTTTATTACAGTCATCAATAAACTATAAATATCGATTTATATTTGTGGTTGACCTTTTTTATGAAGAAACCCAGTCTTCGCTGAGCGAACCAATCCATGTGTGTTCACCGGGGTGTGTCTATATGTGCGTGTTTTTTGGTGTTTTAAATAAAAAACATATGAGAAACAAAAGCGTTAGAAAACTACTATACAGACATACAAAAATCTCGTCTGCTAACTTTCTGATAATTCTTTTTACTCATCTGATTATATGTGAGCACCACATGACACAGTTAGTCAAGCATTAACTTATAATCACATAGGTTTCAAACCCGTCTTCGTTGGGTGGTCATACACCTCAGAACGGTCGCTAATTTTAACCACATTAACAGTCCAACATGGGTAAATTGTTACCACCCATTTTGTGTGGGTAATGTAAATTTTTTAGTCATATTATTGGACGGAATTTTGCTCAATGTTTGGTAAAATGCCCTAACCCTTGCAAATTACGAAACAAATGGGTACACATTTATCCAAAGTGGCCTGTCCATTTGTTAAATGCTGAAAATTTTAACCAACAGTTGTGATAGTATAACACAGATCTGAGCCTGGTAGCACATGTTCGTTCGCTGCATCCTCACTTTGCGCGAAAACAAGGACAGCTAATGAAATTTTAATCATTCTTTAAGCGAAGAACAAGGACATTTTAACTTAAAGAAAATATCTTTTTTTAGCATTTCAGGATATACAGACTGAGTCAAAAGCCCACGAATTTACACTATAATTGTTAAAAAATAATAAGGAATAGTTCATTGGTTATACACCAGCGCTGTCCGCCTTCGTAGCCTAGTTTTATCCGTTTTACCATTGGCGTAACAGCGGGGGGGGGGGGGGGGGGGTTGGGGTGGGTAAGGGGGGGGGTTGGGTTGGGGGGGGGGTGGTGTGGGGTGCAGTTGCCCCCGGGACGACCTTTGCCGGGAAAAAATTGGCAAAAATCATGCAAATCCCCGTTTTTTTTGCCCCTGACCGGAAAAAAATTGGCCTTTGACCCCCTGAGAGGGAAAATTTCCCAAAACTGGGAAATTTGCCCCCTCAGAGCGGGTAGGCCCGTTACGCCACTGCTTTGCATAAGCACTCCTGATATTCTCCTCCCTCTGTAAGGGGACTTATTAGGGAAAATTCACCTTATACAGTATCTCTTTGTCTAGAGTAGTGAGTTCTGAAGTCTCTGGGCTTGGACCATACTTTGGCTGGTTAACCTGGTTTTGTGAGCGCCCAACCATCCACTTGCAATATTTGGCTGGAGTTGCTTGTAGTCCATCTGTCTGAATGCCTTTTAGCTGGCCGCCCAAAGGAATCAAAGTATGTCACGTTTTTTTGACGGTCATTTGTTTACAAATGTACAACTAGTGGATTCCAATCCACCATGGATGGGAGGCAACATCAGCGCATGGGGTTTGGCCGTTCTACATTTGGGTAAAAATGGCCAAAAAGGTAAAATTGGCCAAAATTAGGTAAATCAGTCGAAATGCATTCCTGTTCCCTAGAATATCCATCAGAGCAATGTTCAATTTACCTTGAAAGGAGTCAACATTTAAGTGATAAAATACAGAAACACCGTTCCAATTTATAGATTTTTGGGGGGTCACAATGGCCAAAACGAATCAAATTGTCCACAAATGGCAGGGCATAGGAATATTTTGGCTGTCTGGGAGCATGAAGTTATTCAGGAATATTTTCTGCAAGAAAATTCACTGTTTGATCGGCTTGCCGCGATTGCTGAGCGCTTGCCGCGAAGCCCTAGCGGGTTGGGGTCCAGGGGCCCGCCTTAAGGGCCCTGGTGGGGTCCAGGGGGCGGAGCCCCCTTAAGCTCTTGGGTTTTAGAGCTATATTGAGGGCAAAAATCACATCCTCACACCCCATTTCTTCATTTTGTAGCATGTTGAAAATGGTTTACAAAAATCATTTTAGCAATGTTATGTAGTTAGCTGAGACAAATCATTAACCTGAAGAAACAACATAAATGATAGCTTTTTGGGTCAAAATTCCTGGCAAAATAACACCACACTTTATTAGAAAATACAACCACTAACAAACTTTTCTAAGTTTAGTTAACATGTTAAGTTAAAAAATACACTTTGGTACATTTTACTGAATACTGTATTCTGTAATTAACAGAATGCTGGCTGGTTTCACACACGAGAATACACAGTCCACAACGCATGTACCTGTTTGCAGATCGCATTTACCTTAGATCGCCTCATAAATCGGGGTCGTGTAGGCTGCTGATCGAAATCGACATTTTGGTTTACACAAATATAAAACATGGAACATAATTAATTCTTATTTTTTGGCAAAAAAAAAACATATTAGTAATAAACACGTACCTTAGCTGCTCATTTTTCTGTCACGATGCTGGGAATCAGGTGTGTTTGCTGTGTTTACATTTTATCGGAGTCTCGTCTTGAAAGCTTTAAAATAGAGTCTAAAGGGATTAACAGCTATAATGCGAGAGATCTAAAAAATGTGGAAATGCCTTTTTTTAACTTGTAAATCAGGAATAAGTGTTGGCACAATTCCATATAACGTTTATGTGAGAAATAAACCACCAAATAGTGAAAAAAGGGAATATTTTGAGAAATTTGTCATCCCGTCTCCCACAAATAGACATACAAGCGACGGCGTGTCAAATCTGCACTAAACAGCTGATGTGGTTTACACCAGTACAAATAACACAGATCCATAATGTTTGTGTTTGAGGTCAAACTGTATTGATCATTGTGCACACTATCACGAATGAAAATCTGTGAATATTCACAGTAAAGGCTTTTTTTTTTTTTTTTTTTATCTCAGTCGGAATTTTGATTCGCACGTATAGAATTACGATCCCAGATACAAAGTACTGCCTTTCTTTAATCAGGATTTTCATGCCAACCACTTGCAGGTTATGTGCGCCATATCCTGCCAGTAACAAAATATCAAAATATGAATTGATGATGTTATGTTTCAATTAAAATCGCTGCTAACCCTTGAGCTGGTCAGTGCGGAACATAGACAGGTTTTGATTCATTTAAAAAACCA
This sequence comes from Ophioderma brevispina, assembly GCA_023653785.1. Classification (NCBI taxonomy): domain Eukaryota; kingdom Metazoa; phylum Echinodermata; class Ophiuroidea; order Amphilepidida; family Ophiodermatidae; genus Ophioderma; species Ophioderma brevispina. The sequence continues at coordinate 160,390 of JAMKCH010054922.1, read as the reverse complement.
ATCAGCACGTTGCTTTTTTTGCAAGTCTAGTAATAGCTCGACCAAAATAGCACCATTTTTGTTTAATAACATTTTAAGCAAATATATACAAATTAGTAGAATATTTCTCAATGTAATTATGCATTAAACCCGTCGTACCAAGGTTGTAGGTGGTTAAACCCCCAGTGAACTTTGCTCCAGACAAGCTTTCGTAATAAGCTGTCCTAGGTAATCATTCTCTCATCAGTTCTGGTCATTTTTAACGATCAAAAAAAGTGGTGAAGGCAGACCTTCACCGTGGTTAGTGTAGCCGTCAAAGTCGAAAGGTAAGTGTGGTTGCACCGAGGAAATTTTGGTGCTTTTTTGAAAATATTATTATGCAAAGTATACTCAAACTCTAATGTTTATAAAAACAAAACTAGTCATTTGCCATCATTTTAAGCTGAAAACCGCATGAAAATCCGATATCCTAACTTTTAGCGCAAATTCGAATTTTTGCCTATTTTTTCTGTGAACTAACAATTTTGCAGACTCGCGGACTTGATAACGTCAATTCCGGACGCCTAGGTTCATTTTGGTACTTAGTTGGATCAATGACGAGCAGGACCATAGCTAGTCACTGGTAATCAATATCATAAGCATCGGGTGCTTTATGGAATCGTCTTTAGTAATTTTAATCATTCTTGTTAATTCAAGCACTATTAGTAACTGTATAAAAGAGGGGCATTAATAACAATTATAACAAGAAAACTCCAGAGACATGCCGTTACGTATGATGAAGTCATGTGCAATTCGAGTTGTTTGTTGTGACCTTTTACCCTTAACGATGGCTCTTATAGCGGGGTTACTGTGGACACTTTTTCACTTTTTTTCATTGATGGCCACAAGATGGCATAGCTATGTAGGTCAATTAGCTTCCTTTTTATATTTGACCCCTAGAATGACCCCATTTGACCTTTGACCCCCATATTGTGCACCTAGAAATAGAGCTTTTCCCAGTGGGTTTCTTGTGAACACATTTGCTATAATATCTACTTGGGTTGATGAGTTATAGCGTTTTTGCATATTAATTAGCTCATTTGCATAGCTTACACGTGACCCCTGGGCCCAATATTCTGTCACATGATTTGTCTCGACATTATCCGCACTTTTGCACATACATCACCTAGCCAAGTGTTAGCGATTTTGAGATTAGCATTTTTGCATATTAATTAGATATTGCCGGCCATTTTGAATGTTAATGACTTACGATATTAATTCTGTGTACAAGCTGTATACACTGACCAAGACGATGCTCATGCAGAAGTTTCAGCAGTAGCGCACCTTATCTGTAGAAGAGTAGGCTTCCAAAGATTTTTAGAGTTTTCGACCTCTATTGACCCTACGAGAGGTCAAAGGTCAAAACTATGTACACCCCTGATGTAGCTTGGTTCAGTGTTCTTCTGACCGATTTTGGTCAATATCGTCCATCCGTTTGGGCATAAGAAGGCCGAAGAAGGCTAAAACGCGATGGCGGAGAAGAAAAGGGAAGACCTAACTAGACAACTCCATGAGACTATGCCCCGTTACGTATTATGAAGTCATATTGACCTTTGACCCTTAACATGGCCTCTAGAGCGGGGTTACTGTGGACACTTTTTCCACTTTTTCATTGATGCCTACAAGAGGACATAGCTATTTAGGTCTATTAAGCTTCTTTTATATTTGACACCCCTAAATGACCCCATTTTGACCTTTGAACCAACCCATATTTGCACATAAGAAATAGAGGCTTTTCCCAGGGGTTCTTGTGAACACATTTGGACCTGTATATCTACTTTGGTTGACGATTATAGCGTTTTTGCATATAATTAGCTCATTTGCATATCTTGCACGTGACCCCGTGGGCCAATATTCTGTCACATGATCCGTCTCGACATTATCCGCAACTTTTGCACAGACATCCCTATCCAAGTGTTATCGAGTTTTTGAGATATTGAAATTGTGCATATTAATTAATAATGCTGCCATTTTGAATTTAATCTAGTTCCGATATTAATTCTGTGTACAAGCTGTATACACTGACCAAAGACGATTCTCATGCGGAATTTTCGTACGGTGCGCCCCTAATCTGTAGAAGAAGTAGGCCCTCAAAAGATTTTGAGTTTTTGACCTCTATTGACCCCTACGAAAGGTCAAAGGTTCAAAATATTGACAACCCCCTGATGTAGCTTGGTCAGTGGTTCTCCTGACCAATTTTGGTTAGATCGGACCCAGCGTTTGCCAGAAAAAGGCAAAAACCGATGGTAGGGAGAAGAAGAGAAGAAGACGGAAGAAAATAAACCGCACAAGCATAATACTATGCCCCGTAGAACCGGCATAGTAACGCATAAGCGAATACATGGCCCCGTTTCACGGGCATAGTAACAATTTTGATTTCTTATAAAATTTCTCTGCTGCCCCTCCAGAAAAGTGCATAATTATGGCCAACTCATTGTCAACTCTAATGTACTTTGGTGATGTGGGAACCTATGACCTGATTAACAATTTGACAATAGGGAGATAGAGCTAATTACCCATTTGTGGTAATTTCCAGCAAATTCTGAAGAATGATAGCCAATAACTAATGTACGGACGGATGTAAATTTTAATGGGTGTGGGGGGTATACAATAAACCCTTAAGGGCAATTAATTGCTGCATTACATTTATTTGTCAATCAGAGTTTTGATATTTTTTGATCATATATTGACCATAAATCTTTAGATCCACTCCCCCCCCAATTGAATCATTTTGATCCTTAACCCAAGTGACTCCAATGGGGTAATTTGAATATCCATTGTAATTCACCTAAATTTATAGATCAGGAGCAGAATATCTAGGGGCCTATTCAGGAGTGTCGTTTACCCCCCTACAGAAAAATGTTTGAGACCTTTGATCGCTAGTATGGACCCTCTCTATTATTCTAGTTAGGTATGACTCTCAAATTGTAGTGTCACTTTTTTTCAATAGGGCCAATTTAAGGTTACACAGGGGTCAACCTTTTAATATTGTCCATCTAGTCATAGGAATTCCAAAATTGTCGTTTGTACCACTTACGACCATTGGTTTCGGGTTATAGGGTAAAAATGACTAATGGTAAAACGGTCATCTCAATTTGTAAAGGGTTCAACATTAAAAGTTAATCTGATTCTATTTTAAATACTAATACTTGCAAATTATTGCCTGAGGAAGAGGACTCCAAAAAGTATAGTGTTGATTAAGTTTTTAAATGTTTACCTACCATGAAGGTCAACCCAATTGGATTCTGTTTGCCCTATGACCTATTGTGTCGCATAACATTATAACTAGCAATTGCAGACTACTACAAAATATTCCTTATTTTGACATGTTAAGCTAGATGAACGAACTTCTTCTTTCATTTTTTCCAAATTAAAGCAACTTCTGATTTGAGCCGCTTACAAAATGGAAATTGACCTTTTTTTTTATCTTTATATAACCATTTTAGAGCCATTTTACCATCTAACTCCGAAACTAATGGTCATAGATGGTACCAACTATACATTTTGGTAATCCTAATGACTAGAACGGACAATTGGCACAGCTTTGAACATATAAGGTGTATTTTTAATTTTAAAAAGTGTTGACCTGTGGCAACCTAAATGTGGCCCCTATTGAAAAAGTGACACCACAATTTGAGAGTATACCTACCTACATTGATATAGAGGATCCATACTAACTATAACCAAATGTGGTCAACATTTTCTGTAGTGGGTGAACGATGTTTGACCCAGGTCCCTGCTCCTGCTCTATTATATTCCCTTGAGTATTTTAGAAAAGAGGTCATTAATACTGCGTTATACCATATTTTGGTCATTTTACCTTTTTGGACATTTTAAAACCAAAATGTGCTCATTGAAAGGCCTAGCACTTTATTTACGTTATCATATCAGTCCCTTGGAAAGTATGAATCATGTTTCCCCTAAGCTATTTGAGAAAAAGAGTTGTTATGACGTATTTTTTATTTTTTTGACAAATTTGACGTTTATTTGGCCATTTGACCGAGTTTGGACAAATTTTTGAACTTTCTTGGCCATTTGACCTACAACGTGTCAATTGTAATGGCACTACTACCTATTTCATTGATTAGAGTTCTTTTGGGAAGAAAACTGTACACTTCCCATTATGATTGTTGGAAAGGAAAGGCATTATGACTCATTTATGCTTTTTTTGGGCAATTTGAACCCCAAATATGCCAAATTGAGATTGCTACACAATCCTCTCATTTTTTGTTCCCCTTGGGATGTATACTCACGAATGTTTCTGATGAAAATTTTGATAAAAGGCATATGATTGATTTACCTATTTTTTTGGACTACTTTTGACCTTTTTTGACCATTTTACCCTCCAAATTAAAAAATTAAATAACCAACCTCCTAGAACGCTATTGTAATGTCCCATTAGTATGCAAATCCCACATGGTTGGTGTTTGTATACAAATATGGCCGATCAAAAACTTTTCTGAGTACTTTTTGCTGTACGGAAAAATAGCCGGTGTGGCAGGAGATTAGTCCTCCGGGCTCACAGTCCGGGAACAATGCATGGTGTGAACAATAGGGCAATCGATTCAGTTGACTCTACGAACATTACGTTCACGCTTTATTCCGTTGTCGTCTATGGAGCCGGACTATGGTACCTGCCGACTATGATTACTTTCACACCGGCGTCATAGTTTGTGTTCCCGCACGCGTGTGAGCTTTGCCGAATTAATGTGTGTACCGGACACCAAGTTTTATAATAAGCGCGAGCAATTAGTAAAGGAAAAATAATAAATGCAATTTATGTCAAATAAAATATTTTAATCTATTTCCAATATGAATTGATATTAAAAATGTATAAAGGATTGATATTGCAAATTGGTAGAATTTGGTCAATTTGTGTGGTTGATGAAAGATTTGTCACCAAAAAAGTGTTCATTTCGGACAAATTTTTGTATCAGAAATTAAACCCCCAAAAAGGGGGCTATCAGATGTGGTTTGCCAAAATCACAAACACTAACTACAGATATTTTTACATAGAAGCGATAATTTTGTTGCTCTTCGCTGATTGTTTCACAACTAAAATATGTTTCACAGTCAAATCGGGGTCAAAATTTGAACATGGTCTTAAATTACCGGCTTGGTTTTGGTGGTCGACTGCTAATGTAAGCTAGCTTTCATAGGGAATTGGTACCAATAGATAGAACGAGACTTCAGGTAAATTGTAAGTTTACTTCGAGCTAAAAATTATTGAATATCTGTACGATATGGAGCAAAAAATGGTTTCGGGGTTTTTGTAAATCCTTTAACTCATTAAACATTTTATTAATCTAGGCAATAATATATTAAACTCCTGAAATGCTAAATAATGACATGTCTTACACTGTTAAAAATAAAACTTAAAAAAACAGGCATTTGACTGGCAGCTTGGGACTCACTACAGCAGAACGTAAAATAACTGGAGCCGTAAAAAATTACGAAAACAATGCAGGGAACGTAAAATAAACGGGAGTTAACATCTCGCCTCAACGTTATTGTTCATTTTTGACTGCTTAAAACAATATTAAGAATTTAAACGTATTACAATCTCGACTAAATTTTAACGTTGTAGCTATTGGCATCATACAAACGTTTTATTACGTTACCACTGGTTTAAAAAAGTTATTATTTTCAGCCAAACAATTGAGAAAAAAGGCAAACAACAAAGGGAAAAACGTGAAGAAATAAGATTTAAAACAGTTTATACACTTGGTACTTAATGGTAATGGAACATTCTAATGTCACTAATTAATTAATAATCATATGATAACTTAATTAACCAAAAATACCTACATAGATTCGAACCAGGGCCCTAAGATTACAAGTCCTAAAACCTATCCATACATAGAATGATCTTTTACTGATAGTAGTATGCAAAATCAAATATATATGTGTTTGTGTACTACTTTTTCAAAATTAACTAAAAATAATAAATACAAAAAGGAGGAAAAGAGTTTTAAAAAATATTTTAAAAAATGATAGGGAAAATAAGATTTGCATTTAAATGGCGTTACTACGCCGTTATAACCCATTTATAGGTGTAAAACATGTTCATAGTTCGTATCTACATAAAAAAACAAGAAGTTACAAAAGAACGTAATGTAACGGAAAAAAATAATAACGGTCAGCGTATAAAGACTACATTTTTTCAAAAAATTGTGTAGTATTCTTTTGTAGCCACTGTTTATTTACTTTCTGCTTCCAACTTGTAATTTTATGTTAGGTATAGTAATAAAGCGTGAAGATTATTGAATAATGGGGTTTACCGTCATTGAAAGTAAAGTCTGTACAATTAGGAACATTTTTAAACAAGTTGTACAATTTACAAAAATGCTTTACATCTATTCTTAGGCAAATCCTTAGAAAATTGCGGTATGACCGTATTATTACCACCAGCATGCTTTGGTAAACCAAAACTTATATCTTTCTTTATCTTATATAGATCATGGTTTAATCGTGCTTAAGTTAAAGATCTGCTTAATATAAGCAAAAAATTGGTTTGGGTGAGTCCGATACATAAATATCTTAATAAAATAGCGCATTCTCTTACAATTCACTGATTTATTTCCATCTACTTTATAAGAAATCCTTATGAAATTGCCGTGTAATAGTATGCACCACCGAAAACAGGACTTGCAATTTTAAGGAATAAACTTAAATGGTGGCTACTAAACAAGGATTTTGACAGAAAAAAATGAGGAATTAATTTAATAAATTTTAAAGGTAATTTATGGCATCTCTGCAACTTACCTCAATCTAAAGGACAAACAACCGTTCCCCTAACCTTGGCTCAAAATTTTTAGGGCCTTCGATTGCTATTTTGACCATTATAACTTGCATACAAGTATAGATGAGTAATCGGACACTATTAATCTTACATTAGTATCTTTTAGGTAAAGATTTAGAACAGTAAGTTATTTTTTGAGTGATGACCCTTATGAGATTTTCGGGTAACGGACACTTCGGAAAAACGACCGTCGGTCATTGTTAGGAGTGCTGACCATTATGGTTCTTTTCGGAGTAACGACCCTTCGGAAAAACGACCGTCATGTTTTTCGAGTGATTACCCTTATGTCATTTTCGGAATAACGACCCGTATATATTTTCGGATAACGGCCCTTATGTTATTTTCCGAGTAATGACCCTTATGTTATTTTCCGTATAATTACCCTTATGTTATATTCGGATTAATGACCCTTCGTAAAAATGACCGTCATAGTATTTTTCTGGAATTATACCCGTCGAAATAATGACCCTCATTTTTTTCGGAATAATGACCCTGCGGAAAAATAGCTTTCGGATTTATGACCCTTATGTTATTTCGGAATAATGACCCTTCGTGGAAAAACGACCCTTCGATATGGATGCACCATATATACATACACGGGTACGTGAGCGTTACTAGCACTGGAACCCCCTTGCCTTTGAGGCAAGACACTACGGTAAGTTTTAGGAAGCAGAATCCTAAGTTTGCCCCTTAATAGAGAGGCGCATTTACAAAGGTTATCGGGTTAAGCTCTGTTGCGTTTTCAGATTAGGTTTTTAATTTCATGTTTCTCTCCATACATGTTTGGATAACTTAGTCAGTATACATAGACCCTTGTAGTCTACAGACAATAGACTCATATGCACCTGTGAACCTTGCTACAACTCTGCCCCAAGACAAACATTAGCATGCTTCAATTCATTTCCAATACCTTAAAACAGATGCTCGGACTCGACAAGAATAGATTGCATACAAATAGCATCCCCATTGGTGATAGTATTTTCATTCATCTGAAGTTAGCTTTTTAATTGAAGATCGCTCCTTAATAAAGATGGCCCTTATATTGGAGATCCCCTTCATCGAAAGATAGGCCTGAACTTTATCGAGGACGGCATAAAACCAGTTTTCATCGAAGATGGCCCCCCTTTTCATAGAATAATCGGCTGAGCTATTAACATCGAAGACGGCCTAAAACTCTCTCTCTCTTGATTCGCAACATCAATCAATTTCGGGAGATGGCAATAACAGGTCTTTTAACACGCACCTTTTCGTCTAAGATGGCGTCGGGTTGAGGGAAGTTTCTTTCTCCCCACCCACGCCGTAAGCGCTACCCTGATTGGCTCGTTCATACACACATGAACTCGCATGATTCACATTTATGCATATATTACATGATTAGTACTCCATAATTAATAAGGGGCCAGATGACAACATTTTGATAAAACTTACAAAACAAATCAATATAGTGGAGCATGGAATAATTTAATATCTTCCATCCCCGCCACACAGCTCCCTTCCCAGTGTGTGTCGTCCCGGCACACCTCGAGGAAGTTAGCTGCGGAGGATGGAAATCAAGCTACCCAACTCACTCATCCTTCCTTCCTAAAGGTTGGCTCCTACTCCGTACTCTTTCTGCTTGAACCTCCTTCAGTCGTGTTTCTTCCAGAAGTTGTCGACTCCTCCCTCGACTCCATTCGAAGGTCCACAGTATCCCTGGATGGTCCATCTGACGACATCTCCCATTACCTACAAACGATCGAAGACGAGCGTACGGGGGTATCGATAATGTACCAGGCAAGGTTGGCAAGACATGGTGGTGAATATCCTTGGTCTCCCTTTTTTGTTTTTTTTTTCCTCCTTCTAAGTGCACCCTCCGTCCCTCTCCTCCAGAGGAGGGGCGATTGGGACTTCATGCTCCTCTCGTGTGCTGTTTCAGTGTCCTCCGATCTGATGAGGTGGTTTAGGGTCCTTTAACTCGCCTAGAGACGGGAGATGATTTCTCTCTTCTGCTACGTTCTTTTGACCATTTTTCCTGTCTCCTTCGAACTCCCTTTTCACTCTCGTTTACTTCCTCTTAGCGTTTTCGACTTCTGCTCTTCTTTCTGCTCCTATTCATCTTCTCAGCGATGATAAATTCCCTCGTCGACCTCACTATCGTCCCTCCATCACCTGTCTGTTCCTCCTTCTTCTCCAAAGGGGCCCCCTTCCCCGCACGTACCACCAATCGCCTTCCCTCTGCTACCACGTCTCCTGGTCCCGTCCCTATCCTCTGCAAACATTCACGCTCTCCGTCTCTTACCACTCTTCTAATGTTTCAATTGATATATCCAAATTGCTCCTCGCTTCTTTTCTTCCTCCCAGCTCATTCGCATACGATCTATCTTCTACCTCTCATGCTCCTTCAAAACTTTTGCCTTGGATATTCGCAACGCCCAACATCTTCCGCCCGTTCTCTCTTAGTATTTAGCTTTCCTTTCAATTGCCTCCTGGTTCCGCTATTCTGCTTTGAGTCTATCCAACTCCCCTTATCCTCTCTAATTTCTTGATTTATCGCTTCTCCCTCCTCCGTTTCATCCTTGAGCCATCTAGACACTCTTAGTGTGGGGCAATATACGGCCTGTGGCCCATATGACAACAGCGATAGCACATCATGTTGCATAGGGAGGGGCCACACTGCTGTCTCGCTACCACTTCCACCATGGCAAGCACAGTGTCGAACAAACCTATCGGGCGCCAGGGGAAAGTGACCTCGACTCTGGCTCGTATACAAAATGCCTTCTGCTCCCGGGCACCGGTCCCCTTCCACGACGCCCCCCCAACTTCCTCTTCCCTTCATGTTCTAGCGCCAAAACCCATAGCTGTACCCTAAGATACCCTACTTAGAAACAAGAACAAAACAAAATAAGATTATTGCAACCATTGTATAGTTATGACAGCTTGCGCTTCTCTACGCTGGCTACCCACAGTGGAAGGGCTTTCAGTTTGAGGGAAAAACAGATTTCTACCATTTGATTAAACTGAACTGGTGGCCGCTTAGCAACTGTCTTCGGTACGTTTCGGAGTCACTAAGCTTTGGGGCATTAACCAAATCGTTGGCTGGCACACATACGATAATAGTGATCGGGGCACGGGTGGTTTACTCGACTCTTTTTACAACTAAATCTACAAAGATTTCACCCTGAGTCTGTTATTAGTTACATGCGGAGTATACCACCCTGAACAGAAAAATGTGGTTTGTCGGCCATCCGCTGACCAAAAAGAAAGGAAGAGACGACAATTTACAGGTTATGGAACAATTGTTATTTAAGGGCATCTAACGGACCTGGCTGACTTCGACGCGTGCGATTCGGATTAGCTATTTGGGCTGAGCGGATCGTCGTCCATAACACCATCGATTTAGGCTCCGCAAACCGTCGTTTCATTATAGATACCCGCTATCGGGTTAACTGAAATCCTTCCCCGTGCTACGAGCCTGAGTTTTGATGAATCAATGTCCCCTATCCCCCTTGCTTCCCGTTCGTGTCCTTATTGCCTCGCGTTACCGATGCCTCTTCCCCTCCACGCTCCCCTTTGCCGCCGGGTCTTAATGGCTCTTGCACTAACTATCCTGTGATGGGAGCCGGTGGACTCATGTCCCAAGCCTTTCCCCCCTCTTCTCGCGGGAATCAGTAATCTGAACCACATCTTCCTCATGGGGAGTCACACTGGATTCCACCCTTCGAGCTCAGGGCCTTCATACAACTTAAGTCGGTCCGCATGCAAACCTTAGGCCTACTACGGCTCGTCTTTGAAATTGCGGAAGGTAACATCAGACAGCGCCGTCACTATCAAATAGGGGCCCTCCCAGGGGAGAGAGAGTTTCTTACAGACTCGTGGCCTTCTCTGATGTGTTATGCAACCAGACAAAATGACCCTTCCATGAACCTTGACCCATAATCTACGATCGTAAGTTCGCGTTCTGTCTTCTTACTGACTCATGCTAAGGCATACCGTGCCCAGCTTCATTGGATACTGCGGAATTTTGGCCCTCAATCCTCAGCGTAATCTGTCACACACTCGTTTAATGAGGTAATGTGCCTACAACCAAATTCTACTGGAATATGGACTTCCCTCCCTCATATCATATTCGGGCTCTCGCCCGTGGAAGCTTGGACAATAGACCTATAAGCCATCCCTACATATGGGAGGTATTATCCCAGGCTTTTTGAGTTGGTTGGGGCTGGATCCATAAGAGATACCGCGTTAATATAGTAGATGATACCTCTCCTCACTAAGCAATCGGACTTGGGGTTATAGGACAGGTTCTCGGTTTTGCAATCCCAAGTATCCTACACATTTATTGAAACACCTCGATTCAAAGTTACGGCCCTGGTCAGAGGCAATTCTTTCGGTACCCCGAATCTACAGACAAATTCTCTACTAACTTGGTAGCTACCGTTTCCGGCTGTTGATCTTTAACGGGTATGTTCCATCATTTCGTGAATAGTTTCCTACTCTAGCACAGACGAGGTTTCCATCATGCGTCTCAGTCAATGGCCCTAAAACGTCTATAGCAATTCGTTCCATAGGAGAACCGATCCGTATTGTGGGATGGGGCTCGGCCCTTCCGCGGCGGACCTTTCTGTTGAGCGCACGAAACACACTTTCTAAGGAATGCGCGCACATCCCCACTCATGCCAACAAGTAGTATCTTTCCGGACTTTCGGTAAAGTCTTTAACGTCCGAGATGTGCAGCCGTCTTCGACGCGTGTACCTCACTACGAACACTCTTCCACGCACCCTATTGGTATGTACTATCAACCATTTTGCAACCTTTCCATCATCACTTCCCAACGTTTTACAACACCCCGTTCTTCACGATAGACGTATCCATGACCCCAGGTAACACTTCAACGCTGCCGATTGGCTTGAAACCTCTCCCCAGGGCGGTTTTTCCCGTTTGACTCTTTCCAACCTAGTAACGGGGACATTGTCTCATCAGCCAACTGCTCCGTTCGTACCATTTCGAATGTATTCGGGGGTGCTACTAGCAACCGGACATAGCTTTTACGTTTTACTCGCCCCCTTCCCAACATCGTCATCGAGCCACTCTGGTATTTAGCCGCCGGTTCAAAGCATAGGGACATGCAATCGTCCTCCCTCTCTACGCCTGAGGTGAGTCATCGACGCGCGCTCACCTCACTTGAGACACTTTTCTTCATCCACCCGTGAGATGCCCCCCGCCTTAGCCCATAGGGGAACACGCCCACTCTGCGCGCACATTTGCTCTCGCTTTTACCTGTCATCCGGACCAACCAGGTCTCAGGTTGCTTCCCAACATCATTCAATACAGGATCTTGCCTAGACTCAGCAAATCGTTCCACCCGGCGTTCTTCCTCTTCTTCATTGCTACCAGGAAAAATCCCTTCCACCGACCCGCCTGGCGACATGGCCGCCGGGACAACCCGGTCCGCGTTCTGGTGGCGTCTGCACAGGACGGTACTCAATCTCCAGATCAAGCTATGAGAGAACCTCTAACCACCTTGCCAACTGGCCCGCGGGGTTCTTGAAGGTGTCAGCCATCTAAGGGACCAATGATCAGTTCTAACTTCACCTTTATACCACTTAGATAATGCTAAACTTCTTCAAAAAACTTCCACGATTGCAGAATCTCTCCTGGTGACACAATTAATTGCTGCTCGGCCTTGGAGAGCGATTTACTGCCATAGGCAATCACCTTATCCTCGCCATCCTGGACTTGTGAGAGCACACAGCCAATGCAAAGTTACTAGCGTCCGTGTCCAGCACGATCTGCCTTCCAGCCCTAGGATATGCCAAAATAGGGGAACTGAGAGCGCTTTCATCAACTTCCGACACGGCTTCCGCACATTCCTCCGCCATACAAACGTAGCTGCTTCTCTGTCAACTGTGCAGCGGGGCAGCCACATTTGCGAACCCCTTGTATGAAAACGCTATAGTGGATGCTAGCCCTAGGGAAAACTGACGCACTGAGGTTTTTTTTGAGTCTACGGGCGTAGGCCAATCTCGAAACAGCCTCAATCTTAGCAGGATCAGTAAGAATTCCTTCGCCCGACACACATTGACCTAAGTAACCAATTCCTTTTGAAACAATGACACTTGATGGTTTCAACTTCAAACCAGCTCCCCTAAACCTTTCCAACACATAGCCAACCGTTCTAAGGTTCTGGGACAGTCGGCCAAAGTACAATCACATCATCTAGATGCTAATAAGTCTCCCAAAGTAGTCCGGCCAGACCAACATTATCCATCAACCGCTCAAACGTAGAGGCGCATTACAAAGGCCAAATGGACAGTAAATTCCATGATACAAACCCGTAGTGGGCGTAAATGCCGACTTGTCTTTTCGCGTCCTTATCCATCTCAACTTGCCAATACCCAGAAGCAAGATCTAACGTCGAGAAAAACTTTGATCCACCCAAAGCATCAGCGAATATATATGCTTGGAGCGGATACGTGTTCTAACGGTTACCTCATTCAACTTCTTGAAATCCAAGCAAAGGCGTTTGGAGCCATCTTTCTGTAACCAAAACCACAGGGCTAGCCCAAGGGCTATCCGAAGGCTCTACTCAACCATTATCTAACCAATTCATCCACCTGTCTTGCACTTCAGCTCTTTGAGCGGGTGAGACGAACGCCGCAGCGCTGCCGAATAGGGTCGGGCATCACCAGTGTCTATAGGTGTTGACCAAGCTGAGTCCGACCAACCAAAGTGTCAAACTCCCCTGTGGAAAACACATCTTGGTAACTCATTTAACAGTGTTACGACCCTTGTATTATCTCGGCCCTCCACTCACTAGTGCATCCTCTAACGCCTCTTTCAAGTGCAATGGCCACCAAAACGTTGGAAGAACCCTCTTTGGACTGTGACAGCCCTAGCCAACATGAATATCTTTCCCTGCTATGGACTAGATGGCCAAAAAGCGCCCTGGTTTTAGCACCTTTTTCTGAGGCCCAAGAGTCCTATCTCAAAGGAACATTGCACTGCACCTCAACCACTCCCTAGCACACCACAATACGCTCTGACGAGCGAAAACCCCTATCGACAGGTTCCCACCAACCCAATACTCCACTAGTACATTGCCTACTACGGCTGGCGGGTATGAATATTTCGTGCTCGTGGCGGTACTGTAGATTGAGGTACAAATCAGCTTAGCATGAAAAGGACTCTTTCCGCTAGTTCTGCCAATTTACCCACGTGTAGCCGACTCTTAGCTGGAACCGAACACTCTTACTTAGCGTTGGACATCACTAAGAATCCATCCCCAAAGTAGAATACTCAACATTAGCCACTATCACCTTCAATTCATGACAAATACCCCAAATTTCACCTCCATTTAAGTCTCTCCACAAACATATCCACCTGTGCCCATAGCTGATTGCAAGGTAAATTAAATAGAACACCAACGGTGGTCGCGCCCTTTCTGGGCATGAGGTGAATGCTCTGGCTTCAATATGTGTTCTACGCACCAGTATCAAGACAAAAAGCATAACCTCCTCGCCCTGTACGACAACCGGGACAAACAAACGATCTAACTAATTTATGATATTCTCACCTGCGATCCCTCATATACCCCGACCCGTTCTAAGATCGAGGACGTGCCCTTCTCACCTTCTTTTGGCTTCAACCATTGGCCCTCATCAACTCCGGCCTTCCCTTGGGCCCTGGGGGTTGCCCCGGCCTCGTTTCCCTGCTTTTTGGGACACACCGGACTCATGTGACCGTCCTCACCACAACTGTAGCACACGGGACCCTATTACAGACGGAAATGCTATATGCCTAGCTTTCCACACCGATGGACCACTTCTCACTTAGGACGTGGCTTCTCCCGGCAGTCTTTAGCGAAGAGGGTCAGGTTTACCACACTGGTAGCAACCACCAGAATTGACGGCCCCCTGGTGGCCTGTCACTCCCCTACTCTGCAACTGTACCCCAAGCGAACCTGGACTGTGGAACGATCGACTTAACTTGAGATATTTCCTCCTTTAAACTCTGTTCCAGCTCTCGCCATAACCTTTCATACACGCAGCCATTTGTGCCTCGACCTTCTCTATATCAATCTTAATGGAGGCATTCTCCTTTCGCTCAGATTACCCTTGTTATAGGCGAAGGATTGGAACGCCCTAGAGGTGTTGCCTGACAAAATGGACCTCTACAATCTCGCTTCATTAATTGCGCGCATCCAAAGCTCTGGACTAGCTTGAACAGTTGTTTTCCTCACTCGGGTCAGCAACAGCCCTCTAAACATGTCCTAGCATCCTATCTCTTTCCGTCTTATCTGTGCGGGGGTGGGCCAATGCCACTAATCGTTTGACATCCTTCCTAAGTCATACAGGTCTCCCCGGCTTCTGTTCTCCTAGTCAACTCAAAAAAAAAAAAAAATAGTTCCGCAAATTTCTTGGGACCAAATTCCTTAGCCATTACAGTCACCATTCTTTATAGGACATTTCACCCGGCTTAATGTCATTCACACTGAGCATAGTCAAAGCGTCCCCCGGACAGCTTGTAAATAACTGAATGCTGCCTCACGATCGGGGGGACCAAAAGGATATTTCCTACATGCCTCGAACTGAAAATAGAAGGTCTTTCAAAAGGCCCTTACCGTGAACTTCGGGAGGCTTCTTTCTCTCGATTCCTTGGGCCAAACCTGGTCTAACTCTTCTTCTTCGTACCCTTTTCTCGCGTTTCAACTTAGGCTTAACACTCATGTCACTATCACACTCATAATTATTCCTGCATTTGATTCCTAACCTTATAAGGACGCCGTTCCCGACGGCCCTCTGTCCATTGTTGCACACCTACTTTGGCATGTTACCCGCTTACGCGTCCGCGACTGGCGTCTTCCCAGCTTGACCTAGCTGTATCATCATTTCTTCCGTTTTTGCTCCAATCTGTTCTTACCCCTTTCGCGGTATTACTTCATTCGACTATTCTTTAAATCTACCGATTTTTCTTTACATATCGCTGTTGACCGTGGACATGACCCTATTTGGCTACCAAGATTTCCCTTTGACCTCTTGCTTTAAACTCCCTTTTCCCTAAGCTCTAGTTTGTATTTATTCGTAATCTCGGATTTCTTTCTTTCCCACTTCTAACTCTTTCGCTCTACGCTCATTACTTTAAATGTTCCCTTTCCCCTGTGATTTTCTCCTTGGCTGCCTTATACAATTCCTTTCTGGTTTCGCCCTCGCTCTAACTAGCATTAACTCTGACGTATCGGAGAATCCCCCGTATTGTCAGCCCTCTGCTCCTCCTGTTGCAAATCGGGAGCGTTTCTCTCTTTTTCTCGTTGCCCTCTCCCTTTCAAACATCTCCTCCCTTCTTTGCGACAGCGCGCTCCATTCTTCATCTGACATTGCAGTCCCTATTCCCTTAAAACGTTTGCTTGCTTTCAAGGGGTTGTTTCTGGTTTAATCCCTGCACTTTCACCATCCCAATCACTCCAATCTGACTCCTGATCTGTTATTTCGGGCACGACCCGCAGGGGTATAGATCATCAGTCCCATAACTATCCGATACTCCCGTTATCCCCTGCGATTATTATCTACCGCACTAATACACTTTTATACCCATGCTCCTCATCATACAAGTTTGTGGTTCTTACCCAAACAATCCACCTTCCTTTACGATCAACGGTCCCGACCATCCCTTTACTTCCCCTCTACCACCCCTTCTATAATGACAAAGGAAATCCACCGCTGCCCCAAAATTGTAGCGGGGGAGGGGGGTTGTTGTAAGTACGTTAAGTACGTGCGGGGTGGTGGTAATATACAAAGACTTGATGGTTGTAGTACATTTTGAATTGCATTTATGGCGCGAGCCGGGTCTATTGTGGTAAAGCATATGGGTACTTTAAGGACCCTTTAAATCAACAAACATATTTTGATTAAGTATTGAAATACAATGACACATTGCCATATTGCTAAGACCATCAAGTATTACAATTTTAATTTGAAATTTGAATCATTCAGTAAATCCCTTTGTCTCGGACAACCATATGACATAAAATGCATGAAACCAACTCGATATGATTTTGGAAAGAAATCATGGCAATTTATCATGAGTAAAAAATGTTTTTGGATACCTGCAACAATAAATATTGACGATTTTTATATCGATGATTTTTTTTTTGGGGATTGGTGAGTTAAAGGTGGCCCGCCGGAAGCAGATACATTAGACCGGGTACTCTTACAAGAAAAATAGACTTAATTAACTGTGAAACACTAGCTCAACTCTTAGCCCAAAGACAAAACGTTAGCATACTTCATTCAATTTCCAATACATTAGAATAGATGTCGGGACTAGACAAGAATAGATTGCATACAAGTAGCATAACCCCCATTGGTGATAGTATTATCATTCATCTGGAGTTAGCTTTTTTAATGTGAAGATCGCTCCTTATAAAAATGGCCCTTATATTGAAGAGAAACTTTATGAACTAGCATGAACTTACATAGAAGATGGCCTCTATCTAAAACTCTCTCTTTTCATCGAAGATGGCCCGAACAACCAAACAACTTTTCATAAGATGGTCCCCCTTTCATCGACGATGTTCCCCTTTCATCGAAGATGTTCGGCCTTTAATCGAGAGATGTCCCTTTTCATCGAAGATTTTCCCATTTTCATCGAAGATGTTCCCCTTTTCTCATCGAAGATGAGCGGGTTGAGGGGAATTCTTCGCAACCCACGGCCGTATGCGCTCTACTGAATGGCTCTCACTAATCACACATGGACTCGCATAATTCATGCATATTTATGCACAATATTACATAATTTAAATACTCAATAATTAATAGGGGCCAGAATGTCAACATTTTGATTAAATTTACAAAACAACCCAATTATAGTGGACATGGAATAATTAATTTTTCAGTTTCCCCGCAACAAGATCAAGGGTCTGTATGTGCTTTTAGAGGGGACACGTGTGTGAATGGGTTGGGTGTGTGGATGAGGTTGATTTACAGTCGCCCGTAGTTCACATGGTCATCGTCTTTCGTTATCCTCCCACACAGTAGAATCTAACTCATAAAGGATGGGTAATGTTCCCCAGATTTGCACATTTCGTTAATCTTACCGATAAATAGCTGAAAGAAAAAAGTTCGCGAAACTTCAAACCACAGAGATATACGTTGGGAACGAAGTCACGGGTTACTTGTCGGCAATTTGCAGCCTACTCTCCGCAATGTTTAGCGATGACATCGTTCGTTGCGGGAAGGAATTGCCAACGTTCTGCGAAGTTTTTCGGGAATCCTTGGAAAAATGTTTGCCATTGATTTCGCCATCGAAACTAAATAATGGCACCAATTATGCGACGAGAAAACGTTTCATGTTACAGTCAGCGGTCCCCAAAAAATGGAAATCTATCAGTCGGAGGGCTATAATTCAAAATACTTAATTAATTTGGAAATGTTTGTTATTTTGTTTATTTGTTTTATTGTTTTTATGTTTTTTCTTTTTTTCAACATACTGTTCAAATTGTTGCTTCATTGGTTTTGAAACAAAGGCGATTACGTAAAGTAAGCCACAATTTAAGCGGTTCCAAGTTTGAATGAGGAATACACAATCAAGGCTGATAAATACGAAGGTGCTAATTTTGATCTCTTGATTCTCTTTCTTCTCTTTCGTATCCTTAAACTCTTAGTTTGGTTAAATAACCGGAGATACACTGGTTCAACTAATTTTTTAACAGTAAAAACAACATGTCTTTGACAAATAATGGAAATACTCTCTGTTACAATGACACCGGGGGTTTGATTATAACCAAGTTGATTTAATAGTTACTGTATGTTTGTTTATTTGTTATTTTTGTTTGTTTGTTGTTGTTTTCTATCAAATTGCTCATATCAGAACTAGGAAGTAGTCAACATTCATTAATACTATTTCCATTCATTTGGTATTTAATCCCTCCGTGCCCCCACTGCATATTCATGCGGATTTTGTCAGAAACATTGACGATAAAACATCCAAGTTGGCCAAAAGTCGCAAAGTTTTTATTATAATATGAGTAGAGGAAGGGAAAACACTGTACAGCGATAAAAGACGGTTAAAATAAACAAATAACGACAAATATTTTAGTGATTAAAAAAAAAAAAAAAAGACACGATAAGTTCAAGAAGATTTTTTACGTGGAAAGATATTTTATTCAACTTTTCAAGGTGAACTGCTTCAACGATCTTAGGCAAACTTGGAAGGGTTCGGTAATTGAGTAGGGTTGTTGGCATAATGGCCTTTGTTTCAAACCAGTGAACCATATCAGACAAAAATTGAACAGGATGTACCAAACTAGTGCACATTCAGAAATCTTTTATGAAATTGAAGAATCCTCAGGAAATTTTAAAATTATAGACACCAAATAAGAGGATTGCATTTATTTGGGACACCCTGGTACAAGTGAGTATAAGAGGCTGAAAACCTTAAGCTTCACTGGTTAGGACTTTACTCAAAGCGTCTCGCAATACAGCGTCAGCAGCGCCACTTGGCGATTTAGGTTGGACACCATTGAATTTACGCAGAGGCAGGCAAAGATGAAGTACTTTGCAAGACTTATTGACATGGTTTACATAGATGGCAAGGTATATGAACGTTATAATGACCATCAAAAGCTAAAATGTCCTTGAAATACAAAATAGGCCTTGAATGCATCATTATTTCTTCATAATCAGTGTTTAGATCGTGTCTTTTCTGTTGATATGCTACAAAATCATGGCTGGTTCAATACCTTTCAGCAATTCATCGTCATCAGTATGATATTGGCTGGTAAAATCAAGCAGTGTACTAAATTTTCAAGTACTATATTGCCTTAGAGAAGGTGTGTGCGCTGCTGATAAAAGCGAGTTTCCAAGTAAATAAATAAATAAAAATAAAACTTGTTTAGGGGTGAATTTTAAACCAGTCGGGCAAATTAACGGGTTTGGGCCAGAAAATCGACCAAAATATACTGGCTTAGGGTGTTTTTCTTGCAAGGTTTGTTTTTAATTATGAGATTTAGGTAGTCTTAAAAGATTGTTATAGTGACAAAACCTTTTATGGACTTAAAAAGTTCAATTCACGTAAAAAGTCTTATTTAATTAGGCCTTTTGATTTGAAAATTAAACCTTTTAAACGGGTTAATTTTTTAATGTTTTAAACTGTTTGTAAAAAAAATTTAAAGATTTATTTCTTTATCTACTGGAATTTTTTTTTTTTTAAGTCCAAGAGTTTTGTCACTAATATCACTCTGCTTCAGACTTAAAAAGTAAATTTAAGGAATTTAGAGAGTACCATTTGCGCGAGAAACACTGTCGTATGGGTCAATGTGGGCAGTTTTGTGCAATCTACCACGATGGGTTCATCCACCTTTAAGAACATTTATTTGGTGTATTTAGATGGTAGGGGCGAGCTAACAAATGATGCAGTTGTAGTTTCCGTCTTAGGATACATGAAACCACTTCTAAATGAAAGCAATTTAATTATTCCCCAAAACAAATTTTGTCGCTTTTAACTGCACATTAACGAGTAATTTGAATTGAATTGGTCCTTCTAAAAAATCCCAGGTTATTGTACTAGGGCAATATCTGAACTCAACAGAGAGGGCGCTATTCCTATGTATCTTCATTGCGTATAGTGTAAGTGGTTGTTTTTAATAGGGTTAACTCAACACAAAATAGTGTTTCAAAGTTGTACAAGCTTTAGTTCAACTTATAATCAAATCATTAATAAAGGTATAAAAGAATCTCATATAGGGCCGGGGGGGAAAAGCCGGGGGGGATAATGCCATTAAGGGATGGAGTACCAGGCATTGAGGTCCAAAGCCCCAGAGACCACAATTATTGCAACACTGTCCACCATCACCAAAGACCCTATATTTTGAGAATATGTGTTACTGTCACCCAAAGAACCCTTAGTTTTCAGAAGAAAAAAGGATCCCTGGAGGCCCTCACACCTTTAGGCCGGACAATCTGTGTGCCCAGTTAAAATATGCGGGTCTTTGTGAACCACTCAAAAAAGTGTTAGATATTCGAAAATAGAGTTATTTAGGATGGGGCTAGGCAAGAATTCATAAAAATTAGGGTCATTAGATTAAAAGTGTCAAGATTTCTCAAAATTGGGGGTCTTTGGGGGACAATTTTTTGTAACTTATACAACTACATGTAAATACATGGGGTTGTTATTTTTAAAAATAATGGAACCTTTGGGCAATAGCCAGTCTTGGAAATATGGTTCTATGGAGCATAAGACTGCATACCTCCCTTTACCCTGCCCCGGGGTAGGGTTTATATGGTCTCAGGGTCCACGGACTCGACTTTTGAATTTAAGCGTCTCAAATTTGAATAAGTGGTCATTAATGGATTCAAACAATTTAGCATTTGGGTCAGAAATCCTGGTAAGAGTTATTTAGTACCCAAGATTGTAGATAACTATTTGGGCAACAGTGCAAAAATGGTCACCCAAAGACCCAATTTGGGAATCTTGACACTTAATCTAAAAAACCCCAAGTTTTGGTGTACTTTGGCCTGCTCTCACTCAAAACCCCCACATGTTTAACTCAGTGCTGTAATGAAATACCCTTGGTCCTGAAATCCAGGCTTAAGCACATTAAAAATGGTGCTGCCTGTGGTCTTTATTGGGGAAAAAATTCCTGAAATATGAGGGGTTCTGGGTGCCAGAGCAACAATTTCCTTTCTCAAAAAGAAGGATATTTTGGTGACCAAGAGTGCCAAGTTTGGATTTCTGTACCTGAGGAGACCAGTTAAACCTCTCATATAGATATGAGTGTCCCACAAATTTTCCAGGCCTATTATGATTCTTTTAGAGTTTTAACTAATTAATTTGATTATTATAACCCTTCTTCGATGTACTCTATCTCTGGACAGGAGTGTCAAAATGAGGATGAGATGAAAAGCATAGTGACGAGTAGAGCATGTACTTCTAAAAAAGCATTAACACTATGACAAACAGAGGTGGTTATATTTTCAAATGTTTTTGTTTCCAATCCTGCGTTTTTTTCATTGATCACGAAAAAGGGTTCTATAAAAGTTGTCTTTTTTTTAAGCGGGAAAAATAGTCCCGTGACAAATATAGACAATTTTTGAAAGCTCCCATAAGTCGGAAACTATTAACTTTTGTCCCAATTTGTTTTTTCTTATAAACCGTGACTCCTCAAGAGTTGAAAATCAAATCGTTTCTATATTTTATCAAAGAACTATTTTACGCCAGATATACACACAACTATACATTCTAATAGAAGTTTTAATGATATGGCTAACAGTTAACACTTCAACAGTGTTAAAACAAAACTCACTGACCTCTTTGACTAGGTTAAAGGTCGCATAGGGGTCAATACAATATGAATTGACACTGTATTAGTCAATGATGCATGAGACCAAGTTTGGTCAAAATACAGGAAAGAATGTGAGTGCTAGAGTAAAAAGAAAATCTGAAGTAATAGCTTTGATTAACACTAAACAGAACCAACGTTTACTGCAATTAACTGTTACAGTGTAAATATTACCACTTCAACATGTTTGTAGCTGTTATAATCAATCACTGAGTGTTAATAATTTTACCCATGTACATGTTAATATTGCAATGTAAACGTGTTTTAGTGTTAATCAAAGCTTATTACTTCATATTGTTCTTTTTACTCTAGCACTCCCATTCTTTCCTGTATTTTGACCAAACTTGGTCTCATGCATCATTGACTAAGACAGTGTCAATTCATATGTATTGACCCCTATGCGACTTTAACCTAGTCAAAGATGTCAAGTGATGTTTTGTTTTAACACCATGCCGTGTTAAATAACTGTTAGCCATATTTTAACACTTCTATTTAGAGTGTACGATATAAGGACTCAATAACGAATACGAGAAGTCTGAGACGATCTACAAGTTTGATTGAATAAAACTCATGAAAGTCATTGTCACTATACAAAAAAATTTCAAACATTTTGTAAGTTTAACAAAAATTTCATGCTTGTACTTTGTACACATTGTGTCCTTAACGTGTATAATATAGGTTTATTTGAATAACTCAATGTACCGTCACGTTACATTAATACACATTACAATTTAACAACAACATGTTTCATTATACAGAAAATTCATGCTTGTCCTTTGTACATTGTCCCACCCCACCTAAAAACTCAACCCTAAACATTCCGCATTTTTAAACAAATAAAATGATAAACTTGCCCATCAGATTAAAGTCAATATTTTGTTGTTAAAGTTTGATATTTTTTTTTTTGACAAATTCACACATTTCGGTTCCCCACAGGCCGGGGGATCTCGACTCTATTTGAGAAATGTTAACAAGACAAACATACATGAATTAAGTTATGGCAAAATTGTGCAAACATAGAACAATCAATATTATAACACTTGTTGTTGTGACTTAATCGATTGATTTGTAGTTTAAATATAGTAATTATTATTTTAATTTTTTAGGTTATTTTGTTAAATTTGAAGTATTATACAGGGTGAGGCAAAAAACTTGACCCGGATTATGTCCGCCATTTTGAGTTTTTAAATAATATATATATAATGTATGTGATATCATCGGAAAGTCTATTTCATTATCTTCATTTGCTGCAAAGATAATTCCAATCGGTTAAGTATAGGCCAAGCTACAGTCTTTTGAATCAAGTAGTCCGGTTTTAACCCTATCCACGGATTCCCATTTGAATGCACGGCGCCCGACCGAGGCAAATGTGATTCCGTGGACAGTGCAGAAAACCGACTGCTGGCTTTAAACGACTGTAACTCGGTCTATACCTAACTGATGTGAATGATCTTTGCAGCAATGTAAAGATAATGAACTAAGCTTCAGATGATATCACATATGTTAGATATATGGTACTTGAAAATTCAAAATGGCGGACACAATCAGGTCAATTTTTTTTTTACTCACCCTGTACCTAGCAGATGGTTTTACGCAAGATTCTCAGTCAGCAAAAGGCAAGAGTTCCATATGTACCCCCTTCAAAGTTCTACATACAACAAATTCCCTTTTTTATTCCTGTCCTGGCCTTAGTTAGGGTATTTGTTAGTCTAAGGCCATAAATAAAAAAGATTTTGTTTCCTGTAGAATTTTAAATGGGTACATATAGAAATCTTTTCCCGCAAAATTACATAACTTGAAAGAAAACCACAAATAAGACGGCTTCGTTAATCGAGAACCTAATGAAATGGTACAACTAATATGGACATGAATTTTGATTACAAAATGTGAATTAAAATGGTCACTCAGACAGCTCATTGAAAGTGACTTTTAATCTTTTTGGACCATTTTAAAAATATCAATACATAAGCGCCATGCTTTTCCTTTTCTAGATAAACTAATGTTTTCTTTCCTCTCGATAAACTATGTTTTTCCTAGAATTAAACACGGTTTTCCCTCAATAAACGTAGTTTATCGAGAGAAAAAAGTATTTTACTCAAAAACTATGTTGATCGACACGTTTTTTTCTCCATAAAAACTGGTTTATCTAGAAAACTAAGTTTTATCCAGATAAACGGAGTTTATCATGAAAGAAGCATAGTTTTTCAAAACTCTGCTAATATCTAATTGAAAAACTGAGTTTAATCAAGAGACGTGGTTTATCTAGAAAAAAAACTATGTTTATCTAGATCAACTAAGGTTTAACAATCGAGAGAAAAAGCAGTTTTTTCTAAATTATGCTTATCAATTTGCTAAACCGTGTTTTTTCACATGAAACCAGAATTTCGCAGTTATCGGCTTTCGCGCTCACTATATTCAAAGAATATAAGCCTGGGCCGTTGCGTATAAAAAACTTAACATTTTAGTGACACACATACACACACATACACAACACACACAAACAAACAACGAAATGCAAAGTGGTCCTGCCAGCATGCTGCCAGCCCACAAAAAACTACGTTTTTCTCTTGAAAACTATTATTTTCAAGATAAAAAACTGTTTTATCAGAGACAAAACTGTTTATTTGGTTCTAGGCCTGCGGTTCGGTGGGTGGTGGTTCATCAGCTTGTCATAACCCCACGCCTGTTAAAAAAAACGTGCGTTTTTGTTTGTCTTACAGCTCAACTTTGTTTCCGTCTTTTTTCGCTTTTTGGCAGGTTCCGGCGCGACTCGTCCCAAGAAGATCCATCCGGTCGCATTTTTGAAGATGGAGATCCCAAAACAAGACCGAAACCTGCTTCTCCTCGCCGCCTGACATAACGCTTGAGCGCCCAACAAATTCTTTCCAATATCTTGTTGGTGGAATCTGTTTTAAGGTAACGGTACTTTGCTGCCCACTTTGTAGTGACAATTGTCATTATTGTGAACGCAATACAGTTCCGTATCTTCCACCAAATGCCAGTGTCCCTCTGAAACATGCCATCTCTGAAGGAGTACATGTTTCATTGGTCATATTCTGACCAAAAAGCGCATGTCACGTGTAGAAAAGCTTGGCTGGAGTGCCAGTCGTTTAGGAGAAGATTGTCATACGGGTGTTTTGTACAAACACATGCACACTTCCTAAAAAACCGCGTTATGGGTCTTGCACCTGTTTTTCATATAAGCCTTCGTAATTTCTCGCCAAGACGGAAGTTTATATTGCGCCATTCGTCGCAGTAATATGTTTTCTGATGGAAGCTGAAAGAAGATAAGAAAGGAAAAAAAGACAAACACGTTCAGTTAACCCTCGTCTCCCTGAGCCATTTTTTAGTAACAAAACTCCCCGAAGGGGGGGGGGGGTTACCACCCCCCCCTGTGATTGTCGTTACTGAACCCCCGAGTCCTGTAAATTTTGGTACGCAAAGGATAGCTTAGAGTTTCTTCTTCTTTCTTCTTCTTCTTTTCTAGAGTTTCTTCTTCTTCTTTCTTCTTTTCTTTCGTCCTTTCTTCTTTCCATTGGTACCAAAATAAGTAGCTAACATCCCATTATGCCGTCACCCACCATGACGTCAAATGTTGAGGAAAGGACGAAAAAGACTGTATATAGGGTGGAAAATTGATATTCGCAATTTTAGCGACTCAACCACCCTATTATAGCTCAAATGATTTCTTTTATATAAAAACTAGTCATTTCCCATCAAGTAGAGTCAAAACCGCCATGAAAATCTGCTTTTCCTAACCTTTTTTGGGCGAAAAAAAATTGATTTTTCACTGTGTGTGTCATGAAATGGCAGTTTTTTGTCTGACCATGCGAACTTTATTACGTCATTGTGACGTAATGCTAGGCATGTTGGTAACTCATTTTGGTATCAAAGGAAGAGAAGGACCATAGCTATGCTATTGGTTCCAAAATCAAGTGTATGTGATGTTCCTGTGTTAGGCATGTTGGTACTTCTTCTTCCGAGGGGGTGGTTACCACCCCCCCCTATCGATCACTTTGGGGGATCACCCTGTATCTTCCTATAATACCCCGGTGATGTTTTTTTTGGATTAAAGGAGCGGAACATGTCAATTGACAATTACATTAAATATTTGGCACCAAAAATGGGTTTTAGCAAGCCGGGGAAAAACCTGAAGGGGGGGGGGGTGGGTGGTAACCCCCCCCCCCCCCCCCCCTTCGGTAGACGAGGTTTAATTACTGCGACTTTTGTTTTGTCCCAACAGCATTACTTGCTGTGGCTTTATTTTACAAACAATTTGACACTTTCAACAATTGAAAATGGTATTCATTTCATTTTAAAAGTTAAAGTTTTTTTTAATTTTAGTAAAAATGTTTACTTAATTGTTGAAACCTAACTCTAAATGTTTTTGGGTTCAGATAATTCCAAAGAGGATACCTACTTAGTGTCTGGGCCATTAATGCCAAGTTCTTCGAAATGGCTTGAACAACCGGACAAACCGACCCCTCCTAGCTATTACGTACACATATCATTTTAAACATCAGTTTTCCTTATGTTTGCCCAAGGTTGAAGCTCCAAAAAGCAAAACTACCATTAAAGCACAAATACAAAATAGGTGGCGAATGATAATGTTTGATATGCTACCCAATTATTCCCCTCAGTTACTTGTAAGTGCTCCTCTAGGGACAGTGGCGAAAATCGAAAATATAGGTCTCCACTTGTCATACGGTTAAGGCATGACTCAGGGATTCCCGAGGGTGCCGGCCTCAATTTTCTAACAAATTGTGAGTTTTCGCATGTACGTAACGGATGTTCCAACATGTAATCACTGTATTGAAATAGCAAGCCTCAAAATCGATGTCCTTGTATAGAAAATCAAAAAACTTGTACCAAAATCCGGATCCGGAATTTTGTATACACAGTTATCCTATGGACTGCTGCCTACCACTACACGTAAGATTTATACACCAAAACAAACAAAAAATACAGTGGATATCTCCAATACTTTCAAATGAGCCATTTAGGTGATATCTTTAGGTCTAGTTGGCAACTATTTTTAATTTAATACAGAAAAATATATATTTCAAATCTCTGAGTCAGACTTTGAATGAAAGGAGTCGAGTCTCGCTTTAGATATAAACAGTAGATACTACCCAACATTCGGACGGCTCCTAGCAAAGGCATTTCTGTTTTCTTCAGTGGCGGTGGATATCAGATCAAAGCGTTAGTTGAGAAACATGTAACCAAACTGTGGGCGTCTTGTAACGCTATCGACAGATGCCCACGTTGTGCTCTATGAAGCCATCTGTAAACTAGTACAAAATTCAAATTAGTCGATTTGATAAAAAAATAACAACGGAAGCTTTGCAATTTTATTGAGAGAGTGTCGCCAATTGCAAATGTCACAAAATGAGACATATTTTTAATGTGGAATTTTTAGAAATATAATAAATCCAAATGTTTCGACCGCATATGCACAATAATAATCAAATGTCATCGATTTGTAGCTATTTTGTTTTGTCGTGAGTGTGGTATTTAACTCTATAATTGTTGAGGTCAAAAAAATCCCATTTGGGGGTTAATTGACTTGATCTTTTATGTCAATTATATGGAGGTATACACAAAAAATGCTTGAAAATGATTGATTGCGAGAAATTTTGTTCAGAAAAAGTATACATGTTTCACCCCCGGCGCAAATAATGAAGGCTCCCTAATCTATAAAAAAAAAGCTACCTCCGCCCATGCAAGTCGATGCTGATGGCAAAGACTGACGTAGCACAGCTTGCACCCTGCCTTCTAAGGGTCACGCCCATCCAGCGGCAACGTACTTGGTTGACAGAGTCCTGACCAAAAGTATCTGCTCCCATACTCCTCCAACAATCGACAAAGTCAGCAAATTCATTGAAAAGATCCTTAGGGGATGGAACTCCAAATTAGCCTAATAGGTAGTGTTTTAGAGCTCTCATTATCGGCAGCCTCAAGTGACGGGCAGTCATACTATATCACACACTGTGTCCTTCGTGAGTGTACAGTTTCCTATGTACAACAACCGCATCACGAGTTTCCAAGTGTTCGCTTTGCGGGCACGTCGACGCGCATTGTTTCGATGGACTCATTTTCTTCTAATTTCTCCGCAAAAAACGGGCTCGCAATGTGCGCCCTACCTTCTAATTATCGAGGGAACAAGGGTGATGTCCGTATCAGATGATTTCGGTTATACGGGTACATCTTTCCCCGTCGATGTTTCATGGAAGGTTTAATTTGAAGAGTCATCTGTAATGAAAAACCAAAAATTGACCGTTAAGCATTTTGTACACAACAATCCCTCGACATTTCAATTTCGTATAATTAAATTTTGCCAAAGGATACACTGCAAAAACAGCAAATAGGATTTAAACAACGTTTCTAAACACTTTGGCTCAATTGTTTAAGATCTAACACTTTGTAACTAAACAAGTAAAAAATATGTTTCGGTATTTAACACTGAGTGTTCAGGCATTGATGTAAGTGTATTAAAGATTTGATCTGTTTAATACTATGCGCTTTTGGCTCAAAGTTTTTAAGCACTTTTTGCAGGTAGCTTAGAGTATACAATACGTACAAACATTCTCAATGAACGGCTCACGTTCAAAATCAGGGCAAGTCAATTTAATATATGCATTTTTTTATTACAATATAATTAACATTAAAAACATTTGTTTAGTTCCAATAACATTGGCACTTAATTACTGTTAAAATTAACCGGTAATAACTCTATACAACATGGATTTACTGACCTTTGGCTGGTTTCTGTGAGTTAACTTGAGCAAGTGTGGGGGCATGGGGTGGGATGAAGGATTGAGGAACTTCCAGTTGCTTGTTTTATTTTATCACAAATATTTTTTTAAATAACTAAATAAAAAAAAAAAATACTAATGGTTTACCATTCAAATGAATATTTGAAACTGCATCTACTCTATATCATTTATAAGGAGTAACTATAGTAGCGTGAAATTTACTGCTTACCAAACTGCATTTTTCAAGACCATTTGTTTGGACATGTTGGGTTGGTTAGGCTTATTGAAAGTGTTGGGGCTGCTAAATGACATTGTTGAATATAATTCAAAAAGTGGGACAGCCAAGGTTTTTATAAGTTAATATATAAACATACTCTTGTAACAAGGCGAGATTTATCCAAGTCTTCGGGATTCAACAAAAGGCCTATATAAGAAAAATAAGTGAGTTAAAACTCAAAAGGCGATATAGCTGTAGACAGTGGGGAGTTACAATGAAGTCATACAAGACCATAAAAGCCAGCAAAAAAATAGTAGATTTTTGTCACCTCGCGTGCACAACTAGTGAAAATTTAACTTTGCCACGTACCTTAAAATATGAGGTTGTCAGATTTTAAATGAGGTTTTGGACTCTAAAATCATGGTAAAGGTTTTTACAAACACAACCCACCTACCACATAATATATACCGAGAGTATTAGGCAGTGCTATGACAGGAAAAGTATCAAAAGAGTTCATATATACTGGATGTTGACAACCCACGATTTGCTGTTAGCGAGCTTTATGACATCATTCTGATGTCATACTGGACATAATTGGTACTTCATTTGATTATCGAAGGAACACAGGGGGACCCACTATAGGTACCAAAATTAAATATTGTATTGAAGTTGTTCCTAACGAATTCCCTAAGGGGTTTAAGCAACGCTCCAAAAAGGCTTGGTAAGAAGAGGGCAAACACACACACACACAGCAATTTTTTAATTGCCCAAAGGACAAAATCAGCATACTCTAACACAACTGAGTGTATTTTCACTTGATTAGTCGATTTCATGATTCAAAATTCGTATGAAGGTTACATACGGTAAAATTGCAATATGAAAACAAACCTACCTAATGTCATGATTTTATGGTGAAAAAATTAACTTATGGGTATTGAGGGGTAATAATCATTTTTGGGAAACCTGTACAATATACTTTAAAACTAATTTAATCAAATACAAAGGGGGTGACGCGATTTAAGTATCTAAAGTTCATATGATTAAAGGCACTACCACCACCAAACCACCATCGCTAAAGTTTCGCGCGATATTCAACCCGTTTTGTAGAGAATAAAAAACTTAATTTTGTAACCCCTAGACTACTCTGTAAAATAATATTTGGTCGAGCAAAATGGGGACACCCATAAATCCAAACCAAACATTTCTTAGCCCCTAAGATTTCACGGGTTAATGTGAAAAGTAGTAGTAGCTTTTTAAGATCCCAAAATTTTGACCACTCTCGGTAAAATCGGGGGTTGGAGCTGGGTTTTAGCGTCGAAACCATGGCCCTTTGAACATATATTTGACAGAAGTTGTTATAGAAATGAGAATAGAAGTACGAAGAATTAGAAAAGCACAGACGAACACTTTAGGCAGACTGCATTTTTTTACGGTGCATATTGCTGTAACTTATACAGTTGTAAAATATATTACATAAGGGTGTAAAGGATTTCCTGTAGAATGTTAAAGTTTGTCCCTTTAAATTTTAGTACTAACGGATAATTGAATCAGATAACAAAATCAATAATTATAATAGCCCACGTCTGTCGGTCGTGTGTGGCAATTCCTTTCTTGTGTATTACATTAAGGAAAAACGTTGGTATCCGCGGTTGTTACTAACCGTTATTCTGTTTTAAAAGGGTTTTCCAATTTTTGCATAGGTAATATAACCCCGTACAAATGTTCTGATTCTTTAAAAACACAAACTAAAATCTCACTAATAATGTTATAAGTAATGAACAAGCAACAAAATATTTTGTTTGAACTTGTGGGAAATCCAAAAAAAAAACTAACCAAAATAACAAAATAACAATGAAATAAATGATTACTCCATTATGAGGTTATTGCTTATTTTGTTTGGAAGTATTGACGACCTGTCTGGAGAATAGTGGGAATTGTCGTCGATTTGGGGGTAAATTATTTGGGGGTAAATATTTAGCAGTTGCTTGACTCCGGGAACGCCAAGCATTCAGCCACTTCTTAGTTGCGTGAGACCAGGGACCTTCCGCGACTCGCCATCCTCTGTTCCAAATAATGCATAAGCTATTCATTTCATTTCAGCGATGGAAGGGCAGCGGCATTTTAATTTTGTCAAGATAGAAAGTTAAAGGGAAATCGGTATAAGTCAAGTGTTTTATCTTGCCTGCCATATGCATATTGCATATGATATATATATATATATCTAGATATATATATATATATATATATATCGATATTATAATTATATATGTAGATATATATATAGATATAAAATGACAGCGGAAATCAGCAAACGCGATATATTTGTTGCCGGATCTATAGTAGATACTTTCCGTGTAGCAAAAATAACCATAATTAATTACATATAAACGGACAAAAACGGCATCAGAGATTTCGCTACTGTTTCGTAGCTTCTTCAGTGGCTGTAACTACAATGATGGAAAAAGAGAGTACCACACACACTAGGAAAATATACATAATCTATGGTGTTAAAACTAGCGAAGCAATGTTCACCGAACGTTTAAAAGTGTTACGTGTTTAGTCCTTTGATGTTGAGTCCATTAGGTGTGTAAGTTTTCAAGTTTTTTTTTATCCGACTTTCCCGTATTGGTCTATAATTTAATTTTGTCACCAGGGTTTTCGTGACAATTAGCTTGAGATCAGTGAGAGAATGAGACCGTTGCGAAAAATGAAAGGCAACTTGTTTTCCATGTGTTTACTGGAAAGTTTTATGGGTGGACAGTGACTTTCTGCATTCTCTCACGGTCATCTTTCCAGTTTCACCAACGTATTTAGGCCACATCTGACACTTAATAAGGTAGACAGCATTGAGCTGAGACAAGTTTGTTGTGCGGAGTTTAAAAGACCTGCCCGTCTGCACATGGCTGGAGAAGGATTCGGTGATTAAAATATGAGCGGCAAATTTTGCATCTCGGCTATTGCAAGGATTGACAAGTAATACTCACCACACTTTTATCGGTGTTGACCTGATTTGAAGCGTGGACTATAATGTCACGGAGATTAGGGGGACGTTTGTATGAATTATCGGGAGTTCGGGAAACTTTGTTGAGACGGTGGGTGGGACTGATAATGGCCCGTGTTTTCTGAGTATTCCACCTAACTTGTCAGGTTGGGGTGTGATGTGATGACGATTGGTGTTTACTGTTTTCTTTTTCTGTGTATTTTGGTTTGTTTGTATGTGCAAGGCATCATTTCTAGAGACTCTGTTTTTGGCTTTTGAGATCTGTTGCCTGATCATGGTTCTCTTAAGCCTCGCTTCTGTGTTGCCCTCTAGTTCATATTCTTTTATCGAAATTAATTTCCTGTGAGCATATGCGTCTGAGTCTAAGGGCGAGGCTGATGGAATGTTTTGGTAATGTGACGGGGGTGACAACTGCGAGGTTGTGAGATAGACGTGTTTGTCCGTAGGTTTGGTGTATAGGTCATGGTGGTATATTGTGTTTGTCGGTAACTTAATTGGACGGGTCCAGAAAAGCTTGTTGGTGTAAGAATGTTCCGATGTGAATTTGATTGAGGGGATGGATTTCATTAGCAGATGTCATAAAGTTATCAGATCTTCTTGGGGTGTGTCCAGACCAGACCATGTCCATCAATAAAACGATACAAACCAGCGAAAGGCTTAAGAGTAAGCAAAGTCACAATTCAGTTTTCAAGTTTTTCCCATGAACAAATTGGCATACGGGGGCGCGTATCTTTCTTGCGCCCATCAGGGTTCAGATAATTGAATGAATTTTTGTTCATTGAAAACAAGTTTGAGTTTAGTGTGAGTTCTAGCAGTTTAGTTAGTTCTTCTGAGGGAGAGTGTTTTATTTGCTCTCTTTTTTTCCGAATCTTCAAAACAATCTTCAATGTACATCTTTGTGTTAAATATTAGTATAGAAGGAACTCACGTCCATGTGCAAAGATGCTACCAGGTTGAAGATCTTGAAATGAAGTGAGCTTGTTAAGAAAATCTGTGGTGTCTTTGATGTGTCTGACGGCAAGATTGGGCGAGGGGCTGAAGGTGATAATCAAGGAATTGTGATATGTTTTTCCTGGCGGATGATTGTTGGATGAGATTATAGGCCTGTAAGGGATATATCGGGTTTGTGATTTTGGTAAGATATAAAAACGACGGGCCTGGTTGGGGTTTTCAGGAACTAAAAATCGTAGGTGTCCTATCGATGTAGTTATTATCATAAGAGATGAGTTGGATAGCCATATTGACCCTCTCCGTGATCTCAGTGTAGGGTCATGATCCCACTTTTTGTAATGTTTAAGAAAAAAAAAAATTAGAAAGTAACTTATTAGCCTCGGCTAATAGTCATCCTATTGAAACACAACAGCAATCCCTTTGTCAGCTTGTTTTATAAACTAAGTTCTCCTTGCTTAAGAGGGTTAAGAGCACACGTTCAGGTTACGTTTGGGGGGGTGGGGGGGTGGAGATTGGCGCCGGTATCTTTTTTGGAGGAACATTAGATTGAATATCCTATCACAGCGTTTGATATGACTCAAGTACTCTTGGGTCACGTTTTTTTGTTGCAGGAAGATTGTTTTCTGAAAACGGGAATATTGGTAGCTGATCGAGGTATCGGTGTTCCGCTTTGTAAACATAGGTCGTAATCTCAAACGACGTAAAAGACTCCCATGTTCCTCGAGGAGATTCAGAGTATTGATTTTATCGGGTTTGGGACAAAACCCGAGTCCGCGGGACAAAGAGTCTCTTCCCCCTGGAAAGATTCGTGTTAGACAGATTGACCACATTGTTAGAATTGGGTCTTGGAACTATGACGAATAAATCTACGGTTCCTAGGCTTTTTTTGATGTACCTGAGTAGAGTATGTTGTGCAGTTGTTATTGTTGTTTATTGTCGGCTAGAGTGTGATGCTATGTTTATGTCTGTTTTTGTTATCGACTGAGGCATTAGTCCAGATTGTCCCTGTAACTTTTTCCCAATGTCCGAGAGGGCTCAACCACTACGAGTAGTGGGGGCGTAATATAACATCATAGTAAACAGTTAATTTTACAGGTGACTATCTTTTGGAATTAAGAGTGCTCAATCCGCATTACGGAGACGTAAAAAATTAAACTATATATATATATATATATATATATAATATATATAATCGTGATAATAAGGGTTTCCGCCAAAAATTCCCCCTAGTAAATCTAGGAATTTCGTTGCATAACTTAAATTGGAACTGGATGTTTAGGAAATTTAAAAACAAATATGAAGAGAGGATATCGTGTTTATTTAGAACAATACCTACACTGTAAAAAACAACCGTGCAATTTACAGTGAAATACTGTAAAAAGGTAACAGTATTTGACTAATTTGGAAATACAGCGAAATATTGTAATTTTTATGTTCATTTTTCCAGGCCGATGATGACTTAATTTAAAAGTGGAGCTTTTATTCGAATTCTAATGAGTATCAACATCATCATACACTATTATGAATTTTTCAATTATACGATTAAGTACTAAAATTTACAGGAAAAAATGCTGTAAACTTTAACGACAATACTGGCCTCCATTCTGCCAACAACACCCGGTAAAAAAATACAGCTTTTACAGGATTTTATTCAAATTTACTCTATATTTTACAGTTTGATATAATATAATAAATTTTACAACAAACTGTAAATTTTACAGTATATGCACCGTAAAATTTGTTGATAGGCCTATAGGCCTATATATAAGTTAGGGTATTCGTCAGTGATTTTTATTCTCCACACATTCACAATCTCTGTATAACTCACCAAATATATATTTTTAAGTGGTTTGATTAAATTAATTTTTACAGTATGCTGTAATTTTTACCGGGTTTTGTGGGCAGAATGGATTTTCCTGTAAAATTTACAGATTTTTTTTACAGTGTAATAAACACCTATGTAAACTCATACTTAAGGTTATAATCTACTCGGAAACATTAAATAATTAGTATCTCAAAATGCTATAACAATAACACAGTTGTCTTATATGGGTTTTTTCACAGTAAGGTACCTATCAGGCTACATAAATTCCCTGTCCAGTTTTGAAGAATGTGAATCCTGATTTATATACTTTTCACATAATTGACGGTTATGTAAGGAGAAGAAAAGTGAAAGATTTTGTGTTGTGTGTGTGTGTGTATGTTGTGTTGCGACCACCTTTTTATTTCATAACAATTTTTGCGTTCTAAATGTTCGATTTTTTTGTGATAAATTGTAACATTTCAAGTATTGAGTCTAAAAATAGTGGTAAGAATAATATTAACAGATTTTGCAAGTTCCATTTGTAAAACTGAAAGAAGATTAGATGGGCCCACCCAAAATAGAAAACATCACCAAGAATTCCCGTTTGCGCAAGAAATTAGAGCTCATAACATAATGGTTGTAACATTGTGTTTTCACAAACCTTTTTTTTTTAACTTCAGGTGTGAATACTTTTTAAGTACACGCCAGCTATTGCTCCCATTTCTTCTAGGTACTACTTGGAACATGCTCTAACTCAGTTGCAATTCTAGCAATGTACACTGCATACTTTTTTCAGATATAACCGTTAACATTCCCCCATAGACCCACTGTATGATAATTTTAAGAACATTAAGATAGACAATTAGTAGTTCTTAATTTATTTCTTATCTCTTTACCAATGGAGATCATACAAAAATGGACATTGAACAAAAAAGTAATCAAGAAAGTAGCTTGAAATTTTTGACAAAATGTTTCATTTTAGGTACCTTTACTGTGAAAATATCCATATATATTCAGATAAAAGTGCAAATTCCAAGTTGATAAAAGGAATAATTTTTTAAAAATATGAACTCGTATACGTAACACAAAATTAGCTTTTGGTGTAATGTTGACTTAAAACACAAAATAGACGTTTACTAAGCGTTGCTCTAAACGTTAATATGAGACCTGAGCGCAAGAATTTACCAGTTCCATTTTGGACCAAATTGAGTTATGGTGGTTTTAGAAATTGGTTAGGGTCAGAAAATATAGTATGATTCTTTTTTACAAATTCAAAAGTTTTAAGATGTGTTTTTGAGGGGCAAATTTGATCATATCTGATAAGAGGGCAAGAGTAATAAGTCCAGCGAGCATGACGCAAGGTTTTAGATGAAGAAACAAGAAAATGTTGTGTTATAGTCAAACTATCTGCAAAATATATACGACCCAATACCAATTATATTATTATTCATCGTGAATAAAAACAAATAACAAATAGTGCTTTTTACGTAAACAGCGATATTTGGGTTGAAGAGATGAGAAATTTCAAGACAAAATCTAGAAAAGGTACGGTCTCAATTCGCAGAAAATTGGGGAGTTGCTCACTATCTCGATGCGGCAAAAATATTATTAAAATCATTATAGTTAGAGGAATACGACTGCATAGGCCTACTCCTTTTTCCATGTTGGGTAAATCAGAACATTAATTTTCTTCCAAATTGTTTCAAATAAACAGATTCAAATAATAGAAGCCATGCATATCTTCGATCTGAGTGCAAGAAGTACCAAGTCCAAAATCAATAGATTGAGTTAAATTTTTTAATCCAATTCATTTGAAACATTGTTTCAGATCCATAATATTCCTAAAGTTACGTCACCATAGCACATGTCAATTCAGTTTCATATCTGTTTCCATTCTTGCTAAAATATTTACAAAACTTAAAATGCGCTTGTAACTAAAAAGGCCAAAAAATGGAATTGGTAACTCCTTGCGCTCAGGTCTTCATATAGTTAACATTTTGTTGTGGCACTAAGTCCTAATTAGTTCATGGCGATCTAAAATGTTGCAACAAAATCCATAGTTTGGTTTAAAGCAGAGTAAGCGGACTGAACAACGTATCTTAGGCGCTGCTTAAAAAAATACGGTTCCTCCAGCACACAAAATAATTGCTAAAGCAACTAAATTATTACAAATTTGTATATGTTCTGTCTAAACTAAGTGGACTGTTATGACCGGCCAACGCCGAACTTTAAAAAATTAACAATGTCACTCTTTAAAAAAATTATTGCCAGATTAAGACTAATCGTAACATGAAAGCAAAAATTTTAACAAAAGTTTAGTATAAACGTGATAAATTTCCATTATAATAACTGAAGTCCTTACCTTTCAAACTGCAACGTCGAGGACTGAACCAAAATAATCAAGCGCAAACAAAGAAGAGTTGAACAGATGGAAGATGATGAGAACTCAAACTCAAATAAGCAATGACAAGAGTGAGATGTATGTAAACCAAAGCGCATATTTATGGCAACCCGTATAGACTTTGCAAGGTAGGTCAGTGACCTAGCGCGCATGCTCCCACGAGGTGCATTGGGACTTAGCAAGCGTGAGATCGCCTAAACCAATAAGACTCGCGTATTTACGCTCTTAAACCCAAGAATATCGTTTGCCAACGTCGTTAAATTAAAATTAGCTCTCTAACGGTGTATAAATGAATCTAACTGTATCTTTGTTCCCTCTTTTCCCAAAAAAAAAAAAATGAGGTAAAAATATGCCGATTAAAACGAGTTGTGATTTTTTTCTGAGTTATTAATTTTTTGTATGTTTTAATGGTAAGTTTAATTCACAATATTGCATTATGTAAAAAAATGATATTTAACCCCAATTATTGATCTTATTTTGTTAAATACCTTTTTTAATGTCATTTCCTTTGAATTCAAGTACATCAATGCTATCTTGAAGGCCTGGTATAGATAACTAATTTGCGTTAGTAATGATTAATAAGTTTATTACATATTGCACCCCAACCAAACTTTGTATTTAAATTTGAGTTTTTTAACCGTTTATAGAGTCGAAATCCACATACAGGGTGTCTCAAAAGAATTACACCTACACTATAGGCGAACATAACTTCAAAAGTAAGTATCACATTGGATTAATTTAAAAAGAATCTTAAAACACAAGTACTTTTTAACATTTTGATGTGTAAACATCACTCGATTCGGTTCAGTGTTTTGAAGAAATAAGCAATATGTAACCACATGTCAATTGACACTTCATTCCAAGTTTGCTCACAATAATGCAGCTTTGAGGTTAACTACCGATGATTACTTGTGTTATCTGTTCAAGCTGTCTACTCTGCTCGGTCCCCAAAGAACCGGCCTAATTAATATTTTGTGAGTTCAATGCAATTTTGTTCGTTTTATTATAGGAATAAAACAGATTACCGTGAAATTATGACAAAATCCACAAGAAAAAAAAACATGGTAATAACAAGATATGATTCATCTTTATGAAAACAACACCAATAAAATTCTGTAGAAAATTTGATATATGTTAGCTGAAATTAGGGGGTGGACACTGTCATAGATTTGAATTGAGAAGTTTAAACCAATACTTTAACAGGGGGATAAATTGAACAATAAGGGTATTCCAATAGTTTTTATTCACAATTAGACATCTTATTCCAATAAGATGGTTGGATTCAACATTTAAATAATAACGGCAGATTTGATGGCAAATTCAAAATTCCGCGTTTTGTTTAATCGAACTCGTGGTATATGAAGTACTGGCACGAGGACAAGATGGTTTGGTCAACATTTGTCGCCCATACAAAGGGCATTGGTGGTTTTCAGCTATGCCAAAACTGTTTATTTTTACTTTGTATTTGGTGGCATGCTGGATATATACAAACTGAAAGCATTATCAAAACGAAAAATCTACACATCTGAATCATTTTTAGCAAACAGAAAAGGTGAGCATTTGGTGGTTGAAAACGTTATTAGATTTTGTATTATGCACAACCAAGTTGAATATCAGACTTTACGCGTTGTCAATATTAATTTCAAAGAAACAATCGAAACTTTCAATTCACCTTTTTCAATTTAAAATTAAATTAATTAAAAAGGAATTGCCCTGGATTGGCGGCGAAAGAGACCTGGTTTACAGTAACTTGTCAAAAAGACTGAAGATGTCAGACAATTCTCATTTTCTTCACTTTTTAGTGAAAAAAGAAAAGAATGAACATTTCTTTTGTAATGTATGTGCAATATGATGTTTGAAACTTGTGGCAAAAAATCATTTATTACATATTTTGTTTTAAAGAAATAAAATGAAAAAGAAAACAAAAGAAGTATTGATTATTTCTCGCCTGTTCTGTCTGAATCACTTTATTACAAAACTTGGAAGGAAGTGTCCATTGACATGTGTTACATAATCGCTTATTTCTTCAAAACTACTGAACCGAATCGAGTGCTGTTTACATTAAAATATTGAAAAATAATTGTGGTTTAAGATTCTTTTTAAATTTATCAAATGTGATACTCACTTTTGAAGTTATGGTCACCAACAGTTAGGGTGTAATTCTTTCTGAGACACCCTGTATGTATATAAAATGAAGCGCACCGTGCTATTTCAGTGTGTCCCATTTTGCCCTAATATAAAAAGTCATTTCCATTTCTGAAAACTGTGTAGAAAAACATATTGTCAATTATGGTTGTTTTTAATGTTAAAATTTCCCTAAAATATTATTTTGAAAGCAGTAGTACTTGGTCGTGTTCTTTAATGTGGGCACCCAAAAATGGTGGATTTGTCAATACGGTTTCGTGATCCATTTTCTTGTCATACCTTTGCAAAACTCCAACAAAATGTAATGATTTTGGGCTCATTTGATAAATAATTTATTAGTCTTTAAAATTATTGGTGATACAATCCAAAAACATCAACCAAGTAGCACATACAATTCATTAAACTTAATAAGCCAGGGGTGGAGGTGGATGCGGTTGCGGTGGATGCGGTTGCGGTGTGTACATTTTCAATGGGAACCACTTGCAGATTAACATAAATTTTGAATTATTTTGCATAAAATGGTAAAATCCATATTATTAAGGTTTCAGACCAATTTGCCAATTCAAAGATTAAATTCAATAAATTGATTAAATTGGAACATAGGTCAACGCACTTTCATCCCTATACATTTCATACATTATACTCTTTAAATTGATAATGGTGCAACGGTCAATTAAAAAAGAGCTGAGCCTTGAAATTTTCAGAGAAAGTTTATGTACAATAGGTATTTCATCCTGTACCTTGGAAACATAATATATGTACAAAGATGGCAGCCTTTGATATGAATAGCGCCCTCACCTTGAATTTAGTAAAAACTGTCATTTTCATGAAAACAAAAGGTGGAAATTGTTTGTAACCTGTAAAATTGGATCCTTTGACCTCAAAAACATGTACCCCAACAGTAAAATCAACACTTTAGGTAAATAATAAAATATCTGACACAAAATTGTTTTTTTTTTACCCCGAATAGAACAAATTTTTGAACACCCTGTAAAATAAATTTGGCCCGAGATAATTCAGACGAATAATATTGCTTGAAAGGTCTTTCTTTCCATATCACAAAACTCATATAAAATGGACAGAAACCAAAAGGACTTGAACATAGCCAATCAATCTATCAATCTATAGCCATGGAGCAAGCGATGTTAGACTCACATGAATATGCTGACTACCTCACACCAGCTGACATGGAAACAGACGCGGCCATACTTGATATGGTTCGACTGATTGACAGCATACCGACAATTCAACGAGACATATGGGATTAAACGGGAATGACGAGTCCTACATTTAGACGGCATATATCAAAAGTCTACGTGCCAGCAGGGTAGGACCTACAGACAGGACACCGATTTTGCTATTTTGCCAAAATAAGGACGAACAAACCGGCATGTGATGTGAATGTTTCATGAAGCCAAAGAGATTCTCAGGACACATCTAGAGCAAATAAACTGTATTATGATTTCCGCCGCTGGGCTGACATATTAGAAGTAAAGATTTGCTTATTGAAACCACTTCAAAGCGATTCATATACCAGTAGACTACTAGATTTCCGACAACCTGAAAGATAAGGCGTGTTGTCCCATTAAAACTACGGCTGATGTTACGTGACGTGCAGTTGCGTTACGTTCTACCAGGAAAAGACTACAAAGATAATGATACCGTGATGTTGAACTTGAAAGAGAAGAGATGAATAATATTTAAATGCAGGTCCTCTTTCCTTTTTTCAGGCCATTTTTTTGTACGCAAGGAAAGTTCGAGTACAATCAAGTGCCGGGATTCAACACGAGGGACAAATTAAAAACTCCCACCGCTTCCCTAAAAAAGAGGTCAGATGGAAAAGTTTGGGTAATTCTTTGCCCGACGAGGACATTTTTCAGAACTTGCCAAATTGGTATCAGGGTCAACGGGGTTTTGACTGAGTGGTGCCAGCCTCTGTTATCGCGCCCCGGCCGGCAACCAAAAAACGTACGTATCCTCGGTAAAGGGTTTTTAAAATCGGAAACATTTCAAGACATCATGTTCGAGTCGTTCCGTTGTGGATGCCTTGCTTCCCAAATATAGGATAAGAGCAAGAGGGGAAGTTTCAGACAGCAGGGCCAAGAATTATGAAATTTTCGATCTGGGACTAGACAAAGATGTACGTCGGACGAGGGAAATGTCCACCAGGTAGGATCCAGAGGAGCACATTATTGTCTATGAGGTTTTTATCTGTGAAGTAGTTACTTCTTTATTGGACAATATAATGACTGCCGGATGTTCGTCGATTCAAAGGCAATACAAACCTAGTAGACTATGTTAGATACAAATAACGAGTAGGCCTCTTCGAGAAAGATTCCACTTATCCCAATGTAAGAGTAGAGCCATTGAAGTCCCACCTGTCCCACTTCACCGTTCAGCTGGCCAGATTGCCAAAATAGTGTCATTCAAGGTACGCATGAAGGTCGCAATTGATTATATTGCGGGGAATTTCAAATGCATTGTATATAGCATCTGCATTGAGGGACTTAATATGAATGGCTCTACTGAGCATTACACATGCCTGAATAGCGTATCGGTTGACATTTAGTCCCGCTTTTAAAAACATTAGAATAAAGTGACATTTTGTGAGAGACACTATATAATGCGCTTAAACTTATCACATTCCCATCACACACCTGCTTCATTTGTTTTTTTTTGTAACATGGCCGCTCCCATCAACCCAGCGAGAACAATAGGCAAGCTGGGCATGATGGATCTCCTTTAACACCGTTAAAAGTAAAAAGATTTTCATACCTTATACTTTGACATAAAAATCCCGTGCGGGTTCTCGAAACGCTAAATCCCCCTGGCGGGAGCGGTTTACAAATTTTTAAAATAATCAGCTGCAAAACCCCCTTAAAACCCCAAAACTCCCCTTTAAACCCCCCACAACCCCCCTTAAACCTGGGCACCCCCCTTAAACTCGTGCAACCCACCTTAAACCCAACAAACCCTTTAACACCCAGACAACCCACCTTAAAACCCAAACAATCCCCTTTTCAACCCAAAACCCCCTTAAAGCTTGACAACCCCCTTTAAACCAGGACAACCCCCTTTTAAACCTGGACAACCCCCTAAACCGTGCTAACCCACCGTAAACCACAACAAGCCCCATTAAGCCCAGACAAACCCCCCTATTTTAAAAACCCGGATAACCCTTAAAAACCCGGAACCCACATTAAAGCCCAAACAATCCCCCTTAAAGTCCCAGGACAACCCCCCTGTTTTAAACCCGGACAAACCCCTTTAAACCCAGACAACCCACCTTAAAACCCATACAATCCCCCTTTAAACCCAACAACCCCTTAAAGCTGACAATCCCCCTTCTAAACCTGGACAAACTCCCCTTAAACCTGGACAACCCTCATTAAACTAGTTTGTGTGCTGCGCATGCAACCACCTAAACCACAACAAGCCCCCTTAAGCCCGACAACCCCCATTTAAACCCGGACAACCCACTTGTAAACCCTGACAACCCAACCTTAAACCCAACAATCCCCCTTCAATGTCCGACAACCCCACTTAAACCCGGACAACCCCATTTTAACCAGACAACCCACCTTAAAACCCCAACAATCCCCTTAAACCCAAACAACCACCTCCTTAAGCTGGACAACCCACCCTTTTTTAAACCCGGACAACCCCCCTTAACACGGACAACCCACCTTAAAAACCTAATCAGCGCGGAGAGTTACATTATTCCCCAAACCCCTCCATTAAGTTTCCTAAAAATCGGACTTATGGATCTTCAGAAGCTGTTCCACAAGTTTTTTGGGTTGAAAATCCCCCAATTTAGCCCATAAATATGCAAATTTAGCATATTTAATAGAGAATCATGCCGCCACAACCCTCACTCAGCGCCAGACCCGCAGATGTACATGATTCCCAACCCACCTCCACCCAAGTTTTCATCAAAATCGGACTTAGGATCTTCACATAGTTTGTTCACAAGTTTGTGTGGGAAAATACCCCAAATTTAGCACATAAATTGCATTAGGAAGCTATTTAATTAGCAGATCATGCGCCACAAATCTAATCAGCTCGAGAGCAGTACAGATCCCCCACCCCCCTCCAACCAAGTTTCATCAAAATCGGATTAGGGATCTTCAGATAGTTTGATCACACGATTTTTGGGTTGTCTAACAATACCCCAACTTGAACTCAATTAATTATGCAAAATTAGGTACCTAATTAGCATATTGCTCAGCCAATAATCTAATCAGATGAAGGGCCACTGGCCAAGTCCGATCCCACCCATGCCATCACCATAACCCTTCGGGTCTCATGTTATCGCGTAACAAGATATGTTGTTGGACAAGTAAACCCCCCCAAAATTAATCATTACATTATGGCACATTAGGTACTAATTCGCCTTTATGACACGCCCTAATATAATCAGATGAATGGCATGGCAGTCCGATCCCACCCACCAAGTTACATCACCATAAACCCTTATGGGTCTCACTGTTACGCCCCCCCCCCCCTCCCCGTTCACAAGATGTTGTTGGACGCCGTCGGCGCACCGACGCCGCCGACGCCGCCGCCGACGCCTTGACTGATAGCATAATCA
This sequence comes from Ophioderma brevispina, assembly GCA_023653785.1. Taxonomy (NCBI): domain Eukaryota; kingdom Metazoa; phylum Echinodermata; class Ophiuroidea; order Amphilepidida; family Ophiodermatidae; genus Ophioderma; species Ophioderma brevispina. Next base: position 116,391 of record JAMKCH010054922.1, on the reverse strand, counting down.
CCCTTCTGCTTTTTCCAAGCAGGCGGGATAAAACCGGTAAGTTAACAAAAACACGTAATATTATTACAAGAAAACATGATAACGGTCAACGTATAATACTACATCTTTTTAAAATATGTGGTTATTATTCACCTAAACTACTGTATTTACAGTTTTCTGTTTCCAAATGGTAATTTTTATGTTATATAGAACTCAGTCATAAAGCGTGAAGATTGTCGCATATCCGGGGTTGACCGTAATTTGAAAGATAAAATCTGGTAAGATTACGAACATTTTTAACAGTGCACATTACGTCAGACGCGTAATTGGTCGCTTTATTCTGTCTCTGACTATAACACCAATAAGATGTCAATGCATCCAGTGGTAAATTACACGTTTTGATGGCTGTGTCCTTTAAATGGCATGACTTAAATGAAATAGTATGTAGATGTTACGTTCGATTTGGTGTATTGTTACGTAGAGTAGGTGTATTTGGAGTCATAACGCATTGCTAATGAAAGCAACGCGTGGCTTAGCCAACCAATCGATTTTATTGGCTTATTTTTTGTTTTGCTTATTAGTGTCTAAATGAAGCAGTTTCTTTTTTTTTTCATTTTTTACTACTCATTTTTTTAGCCAAGAGGATAGCGCCGCAGGCCTATATTGGTACTAAATTAGAAAAATCCTCTTTACTCTTTTACGGAACAAACCTCAATACTAGAGTTATAGGACAAAAAGTAACGTAGTAACTCTAGCAAAATACTCCCACAATGTAAGATAAGTACTCCCACAATGTAAAATACTCCCATAAAAATACTCCCAAAATGTCCCTCTTGTAAGCACTCTCTCCCCACACATACACTCACACGCACAAAATCGGATTATTACTGTTGGTAATAGTTAGCCAATCAAATTTAGTGTCATTCACTAGACTAAGAAACTAAATTTCCCTTGATTTTCACAGTAAAAACGCAATCACAGTCTGTTTACACTGGTTGATAAAATTTATAGATAAGGTGTATGAGGGAATATCAGGGTCATAATTCAAAGGTCGACACCGCTTAGGTCGTCCTCGAACAGGCCGTAATCATGGTCAAATTCTTGCAGGTCGTCCTCGAACAGCCCGTATTCATGGTCAAACCCTAGTAAAAGGAACTTCTACCGTGATGAACGTTTTTAATTGGGCGTACTCGCATTACGGTAGAAGCACTTCCGTATACAATAACCTGTAGCAGTGCAATTAGTGCAAAATGAATAGGCCCCGAAGCAAAAAGGTTTCGCAAATATTCGCCGTTTTTCGGAGCTAATAAAAATTGTTTAATATAATCCTCGCTCGTAAAACAAGGCACACACTTACCTCAGAAGGTCTTTTATCATAATAGATGCATAAAATTCATAATGATTAATTCTGAGATACAAAATTCAGGGGAAATCCTTCCATATATAGAATTGTATAGTTCCACAACAGTGACGACAGCGCGCTGCTACTAGCGCCATTTCTCAACATGTGAAAGCAAATTGTAGATGTATATTTTGTTTATTTCTAAGCCTTTTTTGCAAATCACTGTTGATGATTTGTATTATAAGGACATTTAGCAACAACTTGGGTGAGTAATTTTATCTGGGTTTGTTTTGTGAATTCAGTAAATTTGCTGCTACACGTTTTAAAGTACACTCTTCTGCAAACCTAAAATAGAGCGGTCCATAACGAAAAAGTCATTCCGATTAAAGAATGCGTCTGATTTGCTCGTATATTTAGGGTTGCATTGCGAACTAGTCAAACCCTTGCACGCCCGGGCTTGCACGTCGTCCTCGAACAGGTCGTACCCTTGCAGGTCGTCCTCGAACAGGCCGTACCCTTGCAGGTCGTCCTCGAACAGGCCGTACCCTTGCACGTCGTCCTCGAACAGGCCGTACCCGTGCACGTCGTCCTCGACCAGGCCGTACCTTGCACGTCGTTCTCGAAAAGGTTCGTACATTCGTAGAGCGTATTCAGATGACAGAATGAAACCGCTCTACCTTACTAGCGTAGCTCGTCCTAGTGTCGATCTTACCGTGACTATCGACAACTGCCTGTCCAACGATTTGTTTGATTGTTGGATTGATTGTTTTTGAATGATTGTGTTGAATGATTGTTGAATTGTTTGAATGATTGTTGGATTGATTGTTTGACTGACTGTTTGAACGATTGTTGAATGATTGAATGACTGTATGCATATGAATGCGCCAGTAGATCCCGGCCTGGGTGGTCATTCCACAGGTTCAGTCATGGAAATGGTAACGTTTAAGTTGAAATACCGGCCATATCTTGTTATAAGCCCCTATAATGAACGTCCCAATTTTGACCCCCTAGCTTACTGAAACTTTGTTGATGGAAGGCTATTTTCACTGACCTCCTATACATGGATAGCGGGCGTGATCGAAAAGTGAATATTTTGTCCGGCAATATGAAGAAAAAAAGCCGTCGGCACAACTTTCAATGCACTTGTACGTCAAATTTGCAATTTAGGGACCTACTGAAAATATTTAAGGACAAAAAAGAGGTGTTTCACAGGAATTTTGTTATTTTTTTCAAAACAGATCATTATTCAACAGGCGAATTTCAGAAAGAAATAATGAGACAAAACTGAGGAAGTGTGAATAATAATAATAATGCAGTAAATAAATGCAGAGCATGTTATAACATAAAGAATAATGCGTATTTGATTTCAATCAATAATAGAAATAAACGATGAATGCATGCAGAGAATGAAGAAAGAATGAATGAAGATAATGCCAAGTTGCCTTTAACTATAAAGGTTTTCCCGGACGATTCATCAAATATCACCTCAATTGGTAATACACCATTCAATTTCGCGCTGATTTTTAAAACGACGTGAATCCGACTTTCAAATTCGGCTAACCTAAGCATTCGATTTTATGTATCAATAGTCGAATCATTAATGTACATAGTGATTCATTTACCCGGGTTCATTTAAAACCTATTACAAATACTTGATTAGGCACCGGTTTGACGAAATGCGTGGCCGATTATCAGGCATGTGCACTCTATTCGGAGCATAATCTACTTTTCTTATGATCGAAAACCAAATTGAATATTCTTTTCCATTTATCCTTATTCAAATCTGCCAAAAAAATACCCTGAATTGAATTTCACAAAATATTGTTAAATGGCTACGGTATACCAATAATGGTGGTCAATTTTTCACATCCATATAGTTTATTTCAAGCCAATTGAAAAAAATATTTTTAGTTATTCTTAAATTTTAGGATTGTATGGCCTAGATAATTTCATTTTTTTTGTTTAATCCGGTATTTATATTATACATTTTCAATAAGCCAATAATATGCCTACATTACCTGCATATATCGCAATTGTAATTGTAGGCCTATTATATCTATAATCGCCTACCTATACTGATAAATATACACATGCATATTCATCATATACATGTGGTAACGTGTTTGTGTTACATGGGGAAATTAGTCTCAAAGGTAGAGCTAGAGATCACTCACTGAGATTATAATTGTAATTGTATCTTATTGCGCGTACTCTGCACGTCTGTCATCACCCCTCATGTCAACTTCTCTCCATCCCCCGATCAAACTTGAATGACCTTTGTGACCTACTTTCGGTGGAACTAGCCTAGGAACACAAGAGGGCGCTGGACCACTTCTAAGTGTGGCAAGCCCACAATCGTGACCCATGCATATATATAATCATATTCTTATTTATTTATATATAGTTCTTTTCTTTGTTTCTTCGTGTCTTTTGGTTATTTAGTAATGACATTATAATAACAAGTCATTGAAACATGTAAGGGACTTCAGGAGTTATGACTTTTTTGTTGTTGGTTTTTGAACTATATTTGTAGCAGTTGAACCTTGATTGTAACGGTATAGAGTACAAATTTTGACTAGATGATGCTATCGTGGCAATGGGGGGGAAAAAAATTTGGGCCAAAGAAAGATTTTTCAAAGCATAAGCTTTTATACCTTTATACCTACTTGGTTATATTCAAAGCTAGCGCACCTGGGTTTAGTTAAAACTTTTGTTAACAAGTAAAATCAATTGTCAATGTTTTGAGCCACCTTAATATATCCCGCGCGAAATCGATTTGTTCATTTAGCGAATAGATTATTATAATGAAAAGGAAAACTTCTTTGGGGATGTGCATTTCATTAATTCACGCGAAGTATGAATTTTAATCTTAAATGAAATAGCCAATTCGCGAAAATCGTACCCTTATTTTTATCGTTGGAATGCTGGGTTTTGAAAATAGAATGGTTAAGTTGCTAAATGGAATGGGGATTGTGAATGTTCTTCGCTTTCGCACGAATTGATGCATCATTTCAAACTGATGTGCATATTTTTCCGAAATCGTCCCGGGAAAACCTATATTAATTAGAATAAATAAATCCTAGTACGAAACGACAGGAAGGAGGGAAGATTGTACTGTTCACTGCGGGAAGGAGGAACCCTTAAGAGAAGGGAGAAGTGTCATGGGAGTTAGGGAGTCAGGGAAAGGGGACAGGGAGGTATGTCTATGTCCTGTCGTTATGAAGCTCGTTTACTTGTCTCACTTGTATTGTGCCATTTCTGTTTCTTTTGCCTTTCTTGTCTCTTTTCTTTTCTCTTCTTTTATTCTTTTCCTTTCGTTTTTTCTTTGCCTTTCTTCCTTCTCGGTCTCATTCCTCTTCCTGGTGGAGGGTGAGTTGCGTTGGTGCTGGCATTTATGGGTACGTCGAGTGTAGGTAGGCACATAACTTTGGCCTAATGGGAAATGGGTGGGGAGAGGAGGTAGAGGGTGATTGGTGTGGATAGGATGTCCTCATTGTTTTTTAGTTCTGTCCCACACAAGGGCCGGCTTGCGGTCTGTCTTCGGTATTCTGTTGTACCTGGTCCTGTTTTTAACCTTTTCTTTTTCTTTCTGTGCCTTTGTCCCAGTATGTGATTATTCCTTTTGGAACCAACATTACCTATCATTTAACACAACCTTGCATTTTAGGAAATCCTTTTTTTTTTAACGGGGTTGCAAAAATAGCACGTCATTTTCCCCATAGCCTAATTTGTCAGTAACTGTTTATAACGTCCACTATTTATTTTTTCATGCACTTAAAGGGATAATTATTTGAAATTAACTATACTTGTTTTTCCTTATATGTATGGTGAACATGTATCAGCAAAAAAATTTGCTTTGGGGTTTCTTTTATTTTTTTAATATTCTCAGATGACCCCTCCGTTAGTGCCCTGGGAGGGTTCATGGACCCTACTAATTACCTCATTACGGCTTGGCCGATTTTAATTTTAAAAGGATCGCAATTTAAAAGTCAGACATATTGGGGCGAGGCTAATTTGTCCACAAAAGAAGGGTGGTGTTCGAAACGAACTTTATTGCACAGAGACAAATGAATGTTAATATCCGCAATAGAATTGAAATTTTAGATGGCCTCGTTAACTGGATACTCCTTTCTTTTCCCACAGCATATGAACTTCTTTTTGACGCGAGAATTTCTCGAAAATTAAATCTTGATCTCCGAACCTTATCTCGGTGTTCTCCGAACTTAGGCCAACTTTTTACCTTTTACGTGTTCTTATCGTGCCCCTAATAAGTTTTCAAAAATCTCCAGTAATTTATTGCTCGCCAATCATCGATTGCGGCATAGGGTTTACGATCCAAGGGGGGCTGTATATCCAAGGGGTGAAACGCTTCAAACCAGTCGTCCGTGCTGGGCGCTGACATTTTGAATATTGCCGCACGGAATAAGTATCAGTTTGGGGTGCTTGTTACACACATATGTACAATTCGTACAAACAATCCGCCAAACTATCAGTTGTTGGATGTTTTGGTGGCTATTGGGTGGTTAATTTTGTCCTCCCATGGCCACACAACAACTGAAATGACACATCAGTCTTCTTGGATTTAAATAAACCGCCTCAATGATACATCTTTTCACCTAAGCGCGCATTGCATTATGAAAAAAAGAGTATCTCGCACAATGTTCCAGGTACACACTATTATTTACAAACCTGTCCACCTCTAACAAATACCTTAATTTGTATCATCCTAACCGATTAGTGTATATGCAAGCGGCACTCCACATTATGTGGAAGAAGCCGAGGCAGCCATTGCTTTCTATGTTGGTACTCTAGGTTTTTTGTGAGTCGGCAAAACATGCGAGACGTGAATTTCTAAGATTACGTAACGTTTTTTCCTCTCTATCTTATAGAACCTCTTTGTTTTAATCCCTTCCTTTTGCCGGGTGAATGGATAAACAGATTAAAGTCGATGGTGAAAGTCGATGTGCTTCCTTCTTAGCCTCTTTCTTCCATGATAATACTTAGAATGATTACTCGAGCTTGTTTTACGCCCCGTTCACTCGAATTTGACTGCTAAAAAAAAAGAGTGGGCTCAAGCTGTTATCTCTGCCCAAGAATATACGGTTGAATATCATTTACTACTTACGAGGGTTTGAGCATCATTACGAACTTACGCAGGTTTGATGGCTTAATGTATTTCCGGGGCGTGGGCGCAGGCGCATGCATACAAATGCGGATTCTCGTGACATTACAAAAATCGCTCTTAAACCTTCATTCAAAGATCTTAGTAATAATCATGATAATTTTAAGAAAAAACTCTTGGACGTCAAACTCCTTCGGGTTAAGGATTAACCTCGCTGCCAAACAGTGCAATTTTCCGTAACGGTCATTTAGATTTAAATATTCCTTGACAGGCCTAGCCTTTGTCAAGCCTGTGTGTGACCATTCAATATACGTAAGAGCGCCCTTCTACCGTTACGGTCTTTGACTAGGACTAAGCACTCGGGTTCCGGGCAAGAAGTTGATGTAGATCTGGTTTGCTGTTAATAGGTTGGCATGTCTCCGCCCCTCCCCCCGACCTTCCTGGAACCTTCAAAGTGGTCCACTTTTGTTTGCAAAGCATTATTTTTTGTTTACCACTTTGGACAGAAATGGCCGATTTGTGTTCAGGCATGTCCACATAAAAACATGGTTTTTAGACGCCAGGGCCTACATAAAATCCTGAAATCCCGCATTTGTATGCCTGCGCCCGCGCCTGGCCCGCGCCGAATACATTCAGCCGATTGGCAGACCTACCCCCGAGAACCTTCTGGAACCTTCCAAGTGTCCCACCTTTGTTTACAATTAATTACTTTCGACCAATTTGGACATAAATGGCCGATTTGTGTTCAGGCCATGCCCCATAAAAACATTGTTTTTAGACGCAACGGCCTACCTTATATCCCTGAGAATCCCGTATTTGTATGCCTGGCGGCCTGCGGCCCCAGCGCCGATTATTAAGTCCGTTTGAGCGTCATTAAGACTTTTATACAGGTATGACATTCGACATACGAGGGTTTCGATTACTACGGCCTGTTCGAGGACTAACTGCAAGGGGTTGAAACCATATTGCGGCCCTGTTTCGAGGACGACCGCGCGGCTTCCGACCTGTTTCGAGGTGCCGACCTGCACGGGCTCGACCATCATGATAACGACCTGTTTCGAGGACGACCTGCGCGGTTTCGACCTGTTCGAGGACGACCTGCAAGGGTGCGACCATCATGATTATGACCTGTTCGATGACGACCTGCGCGGTTTCGACCTGTTCGAGGACGACCTGGCCGGTTCGACCTTTGAATTATGACCCTGATATTCCCTCATAATGGACCTGAAGGTAACAACGTAGTGCTTCTTCTTCGGTATTATCTCCTTGTAAATCGAACTGTGACAATCTATGTTAGCCCTTTTTAAATTGACAGGGATGGATCTGCTGTTGAAGGTAAGTCCGATATAAACTGAAGATAAGCGCCTGGCTTATTTGGAGTCTATTGAGGCTTTCATTGTGTGGGTGTGTGTGGGGTTTTGTGTGTATGTGTGTGTGTGTGTGTGTTTTTGGGTGTGTGTGTGGTGTGTGCTGGGAGGGTAATGCACGGATACACAGTGTCTTTAGGGGGGACGTTAAAGCCTTATGAACGTTTTTCCTTGTGGGGACGTTTGAAAAGATAATTACTATGTATTATCGTAGAGACAGTCCGGTCACCACTAAACCAGTTTAAGACAGTTGTCTAAGACTGGTTCTTAAACACTAATAGCAAAAAAATCCAAAAAAATGGATGGATTAGAAACTTGTTGGCTTTTTAAAACTTTTTCTGATTGGTTTGGCTCAGCAACGACGTTGCTTTCATTAGCAACAGTGTTGCGGGCAATGGGCGTTATGAAACTTTCTAGCACTTGCCATAGACAGTTATGTCACCTCATCTATACCAACTCCAATACACCTACTCTACGTAATAGTACACCCAAATCGCAAGTAGCAGCTACTATTTCATATAAGTTCATGTCATTAGTCCTATGCTAAATTAGTATCGCATGGGAATTTTGCTGTATGAGATGATCGCAGTCAGACAAACGTGTAAAATACAAGAGTGTTCCAGAAAAGGTTTACACTTTTTCGTCTGCAATTTCTCAAAAGTGGGTAAACCTATAAAATAGTTTTGAGGGTATTTATGATACATATCTTGTTGGAACTGGTGAAAACAGTGTTGAAAACAAAGCTGAATCGACAAAATGGGCCGCCATCTAGAGTAAAAGAGGTCAAAAACCACTTTGCACACACTAAGTCTATGGCACTCTGTTTGCGGTCAATAATAATATCCACGATTGATGGACAACATTGAGCAACGCATCCCGTCATGGACTTAATATAACCCACAAGTTAAGATTTTATTCTTTCAAATTACGGGTCACCGGTAGCCAACAATCTTCACGCTTTAATTTATCATAAAATTACAATTTGAAAAGAATGTAAATACACGTAGTAGCTAATATAGCATATATTTTTAAAAAAGGTAGTATTTATACACGAGCCTTATCATATTTTCCCGTAAATATTACGTGCTTTTTTAAACTTAACCGGTTTTTATTTTTAAGAGTATAACTATGAAAACCATTTTTAAACCACCTTCTACAGTGTGTTAAAGGTGGATGGCCCGATTTAAGGATATGAATTTTCATCTTGATAGATTGTGCTTCACTCCAACTCCCATTTGTAAAGTTTGCGCCAATATTTCATCCGTTTAATGAATGCGAGAGCTAAAAATGTGATTTTGTAAGCCCCATCAGTAATGGTATAATATTTGGTCGACCAAAATGGGGCACATTTTCGCTTCATAACTCCAAACAAAACATCCTTTGCTCTAAGATTTCCACAGGGACATGAGAAAAATAGAGCTTTCTTCTGATATCAAAATGTTGACCACTCTTCCGGTAAGTCTGGGGCTCTGGGACAGCTATAGCGATCGGGCCATGGCCTTTAAATTACGTCGTACCTGATTGAAAAAAATTCCAAACTTTGTTTTTCTTTTGTTTTTTAAATAAACCCTAAAAATCCATGTAGAGCTCCACTCCTTCTTTATGTATTATATTATATTTGTTTAGTTTAATTATTAATTTCTTAATTTGGAAAAAAGTAATTTCGTATTTATTTCATTTGAGCATCTAATATTTGTAAATTATATAGTGTAGTTTGATAGGTATTAAGCTTGTAATCTGAAGGCCCTGGTTTCGATCTCAGTAAGGTTTAAAAAAAAAAAACTTTATATTTTACTCATATCCGAAGTTGGGGTGACATCAAATCAGTACATTACCATCAAACAATTGTATCCTGTTTCAAATCTTCTTAGCCCTGCTTTCATTGTATTTTTTCTCAAATTTTGTTTGCGTAAAATATAACGTTTTTTATAACCATGTGGTAACGTAAATACCACGTTGGGATTTGTCATAGCTAAAACGTTTAAAATCATGTGAGACGATTTTTATAACGTTTGAATTCTCACCATTGTTTAAACAAATCAAACCCACCATTACGTGGGTGATTTCGTATGTTTTGACGGCCCCGTTATTTTACGTTTGTGGACGTCGTGAGTCCATCTACCATTTAAAAACAACAAAATGCCCTTCTAAACGTTGCTAAATAAACCCTTCTATTTTAACAGAATATTACAGAATAATTGATGGTAATTATTACCACCTCAGTGTTAAGTAAACTGTACCACAGTTTAGTGAAACTGTAAAAAGGTAAAGGTAAAGGGGGCGGACCTGTGTACACAGGAACGGAGTGCCCATCTCTCTTTCGAAGCGATTGGGCCAGACTCCACCATATACTTTTGCTGTAGTGGGAACGCTACACCTCATCTACAGCGAGTCTGTTACCTTCCCAGCATTGAATAATGCCGGTGAAACTGTTCCCACAATTTAATCTGTGGCCACAGCTTAGTAATCCGTAGTGTTATATTTCCTTCATTTTGTGATTAAAAATATTATTTTCTCAATTTTATTTGAGAAAAGGTTTCTCATGGGAAAAGTACTTTGTTTATAATGTTGAAAAGAGAATAGGGAATTCTCTAGTGCTATATTGAGATCACACCTGTTGTTTACAACTAGATAGATTGCACAAGAGGGGAAATGGGAATTCCCCAAGATGTAAATTTAGAAACTGAGTCAAAGAGATCTCATGAGACTATTAGGTATGGTGCGGGTATTACAGAAAATACTGTCCAAATTTCTCAGAAATTGCGTGTCCACTGACTAACCTTCTGAAGAAAAATGCAAAATTTGCGTGGTCAGAGCAATGCCAAAAAGCATTTGAGAAAATCAAATCTATTTTGATGAATACGCCAGTTTTGATTGCGCCAGACTTTCAGAAACAATTCAAGTTGGGAGTTGATGCGAGTGATGTGGGCTGTGGTGAAGTTCTCACGCAAGAAGATGAAAATGATGTAGATCATCCTGTATGTTATTTCTCTAAGAAGTTTGACAAACATCAGAAAAACTACTCAACAATTGAGAAAGAATGTCTTGAATTGCTATTGTCATTGCAAAATTTTGAAGGGAGGTGTTATAGTACCTTCAAATTTTGTGATTAAAAATATTATTTTCTCAATTTTATTTGAGAAAAGGTTTCTCATGGGAAAAGTACTGTTTATGTTGAAAAGAGAATAGCGAATTGCCTAGTGCTATATTGAGATTACACCTGCTGTTTACAACTAGATTGCACAAGAGGGGAAATGGGAATTCCCCAAGATGTAAATTTAGAAACTGAGTCAACTTGTTTATGCTTTGAGATAAAAACAGATTGCAAAATAGGTAATTCCCCATGAAGTTATTTATATAAAATGGTGCAATGCAGATGATGCCATTTATTTGAAATCTGATTTGACAGTACAAGGTTATGTTTATGCATGATGATGATGTAATGATTATTGTTAGAAAGGGGAATCTCGCTGTGAGTAGTTATATTCTTGTCACTGGAAGGACTGAGGGCCAGCAGTCATCAGTAGTAACCAGGAGCTATACAGTATGGTTATAGCTAGTTTTGATCTGCAATAATTGCAAACCCGTACATAGTGCCAGGATTTATTATATCTTCAATTCCACGTGAGTGATATGCTATAATTATTCTACTGTCGTCTTTGAAGCCAAAAGTGCTGGGAATCAAAATAGGATTCAAAATTGTGGACATATAGAAATCGTGGTGATTATCTTGGACTGATAATACTGTGGAATATTAGTGTCGTCGAGGGACTTATTTAACCTTGTCGTCTTGAATTATCTTCAGGACTGAGAAGATTCCCATGGAATATTACCTGATTTATAAGTTTAACTTTGCATGCTGTCATTTTGAAGTCTTTGCTGTGAGGATATATCATCGTTGAACTGCAACGCTTCTTTTGGACATTAGTGGACTCTAATAAGTATCAATCTTATAAATTGTAATTTTACTATATATGTAATGTTGTTTTGGACATACCAAATTCTTGAACCAAACTGATTAAAATCATTAAATCTGTGTTATTATATAAAATTTAGATCATTTGTGCACAAGGCTCATTTTTTTGTGTTTGAAAGGTATTTCTGACCTTTGACATCCATGAGACGTCATAAACAGTAGCCACAGTATAGTCAACCATACCCACAGTCCCGGGGGGGCACTTGTATTCAAGGTGGATATGATGCGTGAACATGAACTTACAAAATGCACCCTAAACAAGTATTTCCACCGACTAAAAACATACCCTAAAGAAGTATTTTGTCTGTTTTTGCTACCTATAAACAACCCAGTTTTGGCTACCCTAAACAAGTAAGAAATGCATTGTGACGTTAATATACCCTTTATTATGTTGCTTTGAATTACATTATTTTAATGATTTTGATTTCTGCTTAATTTCAGTATTACTTACCCTAAACACGTACGTCACAATTTCAAGGTTAAGAAAAAGCATAACCCTTTTTCCATATTTTGCTGTTTTTGACACCCTTTTTACGCGTTTTCTTGTTCACGCATCATATCCACCTTTGAATATAAGTGGACCCCCGGACCCACAGTTTAGTTTAGTAATTTGGTCGCTAAATAATGACCGCAGATTACTTAACTGTACCGACAGTTTACTAAGCTCTAAACTGTACCAACAGTTTACTAAGCTGTGCGTACAGTTTACTAAACAGCGGGTACAGTTTACCAAACTTTGGATAGCGTTTAATGAACTGGGGAACAGACTACGCAAACTGTGTCCATATATTGCTTTAACTGTGGGAACAAATTATAATGTACAGAAAGAGATTGTATCCAAACCGCGGGAACAGACAACTAATCATACAGGAAACCTGAAGGATAGGGCAGCTGAAGCTGTGCGATGGCTCCGACTCTTCCTCTCTACTTGCTTGGGAATGGATCGTCAACTATTCCCTCAAGATGGAGGACTTCAAATGTCATTGCTATCCTGAAGCCCAAGTTACAGACCTATCCCGCTGCTATCTCACATCTATAAGCTGCTTGAGATACTGATACTCGGGAGGATCAATGATACGGTCGAGGAAAATCTATCCCATACCCAAGCTGGATTTCGTAGAGGTAAATGAAGAACTGCTCATATAACAAGACTAGTTAATGACATCGAAACAGCCTTCTAGAAGAAGTTTGGAGCAGTCTTCATAGATCTAACTGCTGCATATGATACAGTCGGGCATCAAGGGCTCTACTTCCAGCTACTCAAAATCTTTCCTGATGTCAAGCTTGTCAAGTGCATAATGCTGCTCCTCCAAGACATCTTTCGTCCTGGAGACATCAAATGGGCAATGCAGTAGAAAGCGGTGTTTCACAAGGTTCTGTCCTGGCACCCTGTCTTTTCAACATTTACGTCTCAGATAAGCCAAAGGGGGATTGTTCACAGTACTCCTACGCAGGCGATGCGGCACTTGGAATAGCTGATGATTCATTTGAGGTCTTGGAAACAGTGTTGCAGATGCAGAAAGAACTAATTACTGTAAGCCAATTCTTTCATCGATGGCACTTGAAACGCAGCAAACCAAAAACCGACAGCTGTTTTTCACCATGCAAATCGATGCGCAAAAAAGAGAAGTTAATATCACTCTAGATGGAGATAAACTGTCACACGACCCAACACCGAAGTACCTTGGCGTCGTAATGGACCGCAGCCTTACTTTCAATCAGCACACCAAGGCAGTGGCTGCCAAGACGCGGTCCCGTGTCAATCTCCTCTGAAGGCTCACAGGAACTGAATGGGGTGCATCTTTAGACACTATTAACTAACATCGACTGTTGCTCTGGCATACTCAACTGCTGAATACGCTGCACCATTATGGAGTCAGAGTGTATATACACTCACACAAGATTGATGTCGTTCTGAATGATGCAATGATAATTGCCAGTGGTTGCCTTTTGGCGACGCCTGTAGAATATCTTCCAATTCTGTCTGGCATAGCTCATGTAAACCTTATATTAGGAGGAACTTTCAAACGATCAAGCTCGCCAAGAAGTGTAATGAACCTGGTAGCCTAATCCCCCAACAGCACCCTTTGAGGATCAGATAATTCCACGGAATCACTTTGCTACCCAATCGATGACAGTGCTTCGCAGCATCCCTATCGATCAATGACAGAATGGTCTGAGCAAAGGTCATCCTCTACCTTGAACCTAAAGATGTTTGTGGACAGCCCATCTTGCAAGCCCAAAGGCTGTGACCTTGACAGGAAAGCATGGGTCAACCTCAAAGACTCAAAAACTGGCACTGGCCGTACACTGTTAAAAATGTTCCTAATTTTACCAGACTTTACCTTTGAAATTACGGTAAGCTCCAATTATTCAATAATCTTCACGCTTTATTACCTATACCTAACATAAAATTACAATTTGGAGGCAGAAAAATGTAAATAAACAGTGGCTAGAAAATAATACAACACATTTTGAAAAAAGGTAGTCATTATACGCTGACCGTTGTTATATTTTCCGTAACTTACTTTGTAACTTACTTGTTTTTAATGTAAGAATATGAACTATGAAAATCGTTTTACCAATAAAATGTGTTAAATAACGTTATAAGTAACGTCATTAAAAAAATGCAATATCTTATTTTTGCCTATCATTTAAAAAAAAATAGTTTTAAAAAATCTTTTCCTCCTTTTTGTATTATATTTAGTTTAATTTAAAAAAAGTAGTACACACATAATTATATATTTAATTTTAGCATCTGTTATCAGTAAAGTCGTGTAGTGGTAGTAGGGTTCAAAATTAAAGTCCCATTCTAGAAGTTTGGGGACGAAGGTTTGAATGTGTTTTCTTGTACTTTCAAGGGTGCTGAATACGATTTTTTGGGTCCAACCTCTGGGAAAGGTGGGGAACTCTCGCTAGAGGGCCTTTTTCAAAATGGCCGCCAAAATTCCAGAAAATGGCATATTAAAGCTAAAAACAACTATCTTAGAGTTAATATGAAATCAATTTGGGATATTTCTTAATGCTAATTATTGTGTAATGCTATTCCAATAATTAGAATTTATGATAAGTACCCTTAGAGGGCGCTGTTTTCAAAATGGCTGCCTAAATTCTGTATAATAGCCTTTTTGGGACCGTTATTAATTAATTATTACTGAATACGAGTATAAACCAAAGTGAAGATGTTTGAAGGTATTTGTTGACATTTTTAAGGATGCTGAACAAGATTATTTTGGCCCAACCTCTGGGAAATGTGGGGAACTGTCGCTAGAGGGCGTTTTTTTTTTTTCAAAATGGCCACCAAAATTCCAGAAAATGGTATATTTAAGCTAGAATCGGCTATCTGAGAATCCAAATGAAATCAATTTTGGGGTATTTCTGAATGCTCTCTATTATATAATGATATTTAAATAATTAGGATTTATGATAGGTACCTTTAGAGGGCGCTTTTTCAAAATGGCCACCAAAATTCCAGAAAATGGCATATTAAAGCGAAAACAGCTATCTAAGGGTTAATATGAAATCAATTTTGGTATATTTCTTAATGCTAATTATTGTGTAATGCTATTCCAAATATTAGAATTTATGATAAGTACCCTAAAGGGCGCTTTTTCAAAATGGCTGCCAAAATTCCATGTAATAGCCTTTTGGGGGCTGTTTTCAATTTTTATCAAATTCAAATATAAATCAAAGTGAAGACTTTTAAAGATGTTTTTATATTTTCAAGGATGCTGAACAATATTTTTTATGTCCAACCTCTGGGAAATGTAGATAACTCTCAAAATGGCGGCCAAACTTCCAGAAATGACATATTAAAGTTAAAAACAGCTATCTAAGTGTAAAAAATGATATCAATTAATTATTATCAAATACAAGCATAAATTAAAGTAGAGATGTTTGAAAGTATTTGTTTATATTTTCAAGGATGCTGAACAAGATTGTCTTGGTCCAACCTCTGAGAAATGTGGGAAAATCTCGATAGAGGGCGTTTTCAAAATGGCCGCCAGAATTCCAGAAAACTGCATATTAAAGTATATTAACAGCTATCTGAGAATCAAAATGAAATCATTTTGAGGTTGTTTCTTAATGCTATTTATTGTGTAATGCTATTCAATCACATAGATTAATGGGATTTTATATAATGCGCCCAATGGGGCGTTTTTTCCAAAATGGCTGCCAGCTTCGCAAAAATGACATATTAAATAGAAAAACACCCATCTAAGATTCAAAATGAAATAAATTTTGGGTGTCTTTTTTGCTTATTATTGTATTCCGCTATTCTAGCAATTGTAATAATATGATATGATTTTGAGGTATTTTTAACCCTCGTCCAAGCAAGGGGGGACCAGCCCCCCCTAACGGAAGATCCCCTGTCGCACAAAAACGCAAACGAATACGATCTAAGGCTTTTATGTAATTGTAAGCTCATCCTTTGCGGTCATTTTAGCGAAAACGAATTGGAGGTACCACCTTCAGGGAGGTAAGGGTGTCCCGTCAAAGTCGGAAGGTGGGGGGGGGGTGGTTGCCACCTTCCTATACTTTACTGTGTAAAATGACATAAAGTGGTACTTTATGTAAGTATGATGCTACTGTAAGCAAATACTTATTATTTCTTATTATTTAGAGTAATAACATGTGTATGCTTACTTTGGCACCCATCATTGCCAAATAAATACCAATTTTGCTTGCAGGAATGGCAAAAACGGTCGAAAAACCCTCGATTTTGGCGATTTGCTTACAAATTTGCGTAAAATAAGCTCTCAGTTATGACGTCACTATGACGTCATATTGTTAAAACTTGATATGTTTGTACTTGATTTGAAGAAAGGACATATGTAGCTACACACTGACTACACACGAGGGTTAAATATATTTATTGTATATTTAGGAGTGCGCTTTTTCGAAATGGCCGCCAAAATTTAATATAAATGTCTTTTTTTACATTTCAGAATTGAAATATAGTACATTTTATATAATTAAATCGGGTCATCCCCCCTTAATACATACGGTATTTAGTAGAAGATCAGCCTGTAGGTCCCGTGTCCAAATTCTGGAGACAAAGGTTTGAAAGTGTTTTGGGGTTCCCTAATGGATACTGAACATTTTTGACTCGGGCTTGCCGCTTGAAAGTCCCGGGCATTTTTGGGAGGGGTCATCAAAGGTCAAATAGGGTAAAAATTGAAAAAATGTCCAAATTGTATGAAATTGGGTATCAAATTATTCGTCTGGTCATAAGGAATCCAAAAATGTATAGTTTGTTCACCTCCAACCTTTATTAAGAGAGATATGACCAAAAAGTCAAAAGGTCAACGCACTTTTAGAAGAGGTCAAATTCGCTAAAAATGGTAAACATTGTCTGATTTTAATGATATTAGTGTCTAATGATATGTTTTTCTGCATGCCAAATTCAACTAAGCAACTTTCAAAGTCAAAAATCCTAGCTTTCTGACTGTGAAATTTCAAAATGGTGCCACACCTACACACACACACAACAATTTAATCATCAATGGTTCCAATGTAACCCCGGGGAGTTCTCACACTTTGGATGAAGTATGGGTCTGTGCCGCGCCTGCTAAGACCCCATTTTCAGCTCTTTCAGTTCCCGAGCCCCCCATTTTAGGACCAAAAAGTAGTGGAAAATGAGGGACATCGCAGTATGTCTGAACTTTGAATTGTTGAAAAACCCCTAGTTCGGAGACCCATTTTGTTGCGTCTCAAATCAGCTCTAGAGCCCAGGCCCGTACGCGGGGGCGGTTCGCCCCCAACCCCCCCCCCCCCCCCCCCCCCCCCCCCCCCCCCCCCCCCCCCCCCCCCAATTCACAAAAAGGGATATAAAGGGCCCACTTTTATGAAAATCTTTTGGATAAATAAAATGTCAAAATATCGAGGAACATTTTGACAAGGTCCACATTTTGTGATGACTGTTCCAAAAAGGTCCCCCAAAAAGGACCATTTGGGCGGTTAGGTCCACTTTTTAGCAATAACGTCCACTTTTTTCAAAATAAAGGCCACTTTTTTTTCGAATTCCCGCACCTCCCCCCCCCCCAAAAAAAAAACTCGGCGTACGGCCCTGCCGGAGAGGCTCAATTTGTTGGAAATCTGAGGCATAGGCACACATTCACCTACCCCTAAAAAAGTTCAGGACCCCTCCCCCCCCCCCCCCCCCACACACACCACACACACGGACGTAACCTTGCTTGCTTTCACAGTATACGCATCAACTACCGGGTGTCGTTTATCTGATGCAAAGTGTCCGAATCACTGTTAAAATCGCAGTCAGATGCCCCATACTTATTCGTGCAGGCCATTGAGATTTGATCTAGCGTACTCTCGTAAACCTCCCCCATGATGCAGAGGGTTGATAATGGGGCATCTGGGTCATCAAATCAGCATGGGAATGCTGTTAATAGTTGACTCTGGTTACCTTCACAATTATGTGCAATGTGTGCAGGGGGGAATTCTGCTAGTGGATTTCTTTTTCATTTGCGTCCCATCGCCTCCGAAAACAATGCCTATATAACCGAACGCGTGGCCTAGTTTTCACTGTGCAAGGGAAAAACATTATTTGGTGATTTGGCAAACCCTAAACAGCTATTTGGGTTTGCTTTTGCGACCTAACAAGTAATTTGGTTAATTTCTACCTAAACACGTAATTTGCATGACTTTTTAAAATTTCCTCCCTAAAACAAGTTTTTTAATATCATTTTGCTACCCTAAACGAGTCTTTTTATATGTGATGTAACCATTACAATGAAAAGACTATAGTCTTATATGTACCCTGCCTGATAAAGGGAATATTCATACAGAAGTTGATAGCGTTTTAGTGTATATTTTATTCATTTAGTGTAAAAAGTATCGATTTGCCAAACTGCTTTAAATTTCAAGAAAGTCTAAAGGACTAATACTAGTGTTCGTCAGTACTTTTTATTCTCCACACATCACAATCTCTTGTACTAACTCACGAAATTTTGTAGTGTTTTGTTAAATTAAATTACAGTTATTGTGAATCTTACGGTAATATTTGGCAGAAGTGCTTCTTGGAATTTCCTGTAAAATTTTAGTATTTTTATAACTTTTAACACTCCACCTTGTAACAAAGACAGCGCATTTACGGAAAAATACTGTAAAAACTTCCTCTAACTTATACAGTATTTGGCTGTTAATTTGGACAATACAGGACAATACTGTAAATTTTATGTCCAATTTTTCCAGGCCTATAATGACAAAATCTAAAAGTGAAGACCTTATTCGAAATTTCTCATGAGCGCATACAAAATCATTAACCACTAATATGAAATTTTTCATTATACCATAGTATACTAAAATATACAGGGAAAAATACTGTAAAGTTTATAGGAAAATCCTGGCAACAAAAACCCCGTTAAAAATTATTTTACAGGTTTTCATTCATATTTTACTGTTATTTTACAGTTGATGTAATACATTTACAACAAACTGTAAATTTAACAGTATGAGCAAATGTAAAAAATTTGGATAGGACCTACTAAGTTATGGTGGTCGTCAGTGCTTTTATTCTCCACACTTCACAATCTCTGTCATAACTCAGCAAATATAATGTTGTAAGTGTTTTCACTTACATTAATTTTCTTACAGTAGGCCCTCTACTGTAAATTTTCGGGAGGTAGTTTGTTGGCAGAATTGCTGCCAGGATTTTACTGTAATATTTACAGTATTTTTTTTTGTTTTTACAGTGCACACCATGTTAATTAGATCATTATTGTAGGCCCTAGCGGCCCCCACCCCCTTTGTCCAAAAATGGGAGTCTCAGTAAAAAAAATAAAAACCCAGTAATATAGACTATTTTTCTGGTGTAAGTATATGGATAGAGCAACATATAATAATATACAAAATCACGTTAACCCTTGTTGATGGTACACTGCAACTACCAAAAAATATGACATATTAAAAAAATAAAATCATTTGGGTTCATTATAGTAGATTTCCGGGTGCTAATCTGACGTACATTACGACGCGACCCATTAATTCAAAAGACAAATTAGGGCCACAAAACTTAAAAAGACGCTTGAAATTTAAACGAATTTATGATTTATTTTAAACACTATAATTAGGCGACTAGATATGAATTTCTGTCCCTAAATAAGTCTATTAAGCCAGTAAAAGAATACAACCATTATCGTCCCTCCCCCGCTCCGATTTTTGGTCGCCGCACCGATTTTTTGTTATTGTATTAAAAAAAAACCCAAAAACAAGGATACAAAGGGGAAGAAATAGGGGCAATGTGCTTGATACGTGGACGTACTGATTATAATAAAATCATTTGGTGATCACATTGCACCTTAAGTTCAATAACTTCCCCCCCCAACTGCACCATAAACTAGCTTCAGATATCTAACGGTGGGCGATTTTTAGACAGGCGGGCTAATCTTGAAAAAAAAAAAAAAAAAATAATAAGGGCCCCCTTCAACAACTTTTTTCAAAAGTTAAGGACGAAATGGTTGAGTCTTAATTGGCCTTAGACCTTCTTTGAATTTGCAGTGATGTGCGCAAATGTACCGTTACAGTAGATTAAACTACAAAAAAAAAATTAGGCCTATGAAAGATATTTCCTTTAGCGGGCAGAGTACACATAAGCATGGTCATTGTAAGTGGTTAAGACCACACATTATATAAACATACTCGTTTAGGATAGCAAAATTAAATAAAAAATACTTGTTTGGGATGTTTTTAAAAGGTCATGCAAATACTGTTTAGGATGGAAACGTAAACCAAAGTACTTGTTTTGGGGTAGCAAAATCTACACCAAAATTCCTTTGTTTGGTTGCAAAATCCCCAACCAAAAAACTTGCTTTGGTGTTTTTCTTGGCAAGTGAAAATACGCACTTTTGGTATGTTTTAGGAGGCCACGCAGCGAGAAGACATCAACTTTGAGAATGAAGTGTGCACCCCCCCCCCACCCGTTACCATCAAAAAGCCAAAGCACAAGCCAAAAGTAGGAGAGAGACAATGAAGAGGAAATCCAATCCAGAATTCACATCGGCACACTCGGATTCACATAATTTCAAGGTAACCAGAACAAACTATTAAAACACGCATTCATGTTAAATTTTTATGAACCCAATGACCCATTATCACCTCTGCATGATCATGGTTGGAGGTTACGAGAGTTGCAATGTTTACCAGTACGCCAGATTCAAAATCTCAATGCCTGCACAGAATAAGTAAACATGAGGCATCTGACTGGGATTGTAACGTGATTCGACTTGCATCAGCATGATAGGAACCCTAGTAGTTTATAATGTGCAAGTAAGCAAGGTTACGTGTACCATTATGATTAAATGGTGTGTTTGGGCAGCCATTTTGACAAATTTCAAGGTCGAGGCTAAGGTTTGTTTTGAAAGTTGCTTAGTTGAATTTGGCATGCAGGAACAAACGTATCATAGACACTACTATCATTTTAAAATCGGACAATGTTGACAATTTTAGCGGGAATTTGAACTTCTCTAAAAGTGCGTTGACCTTCTGACATTGTTTGTTCATATCTCACTTAGTAAAGGCGGAGGTGGGAACCAAACTATAAAGTTTTGGATTCTTTATGACCAGGACGAATAATTTGATTACCCAATGTGATAAATTTGGGCATTTTTCAATTTTTGCCCCCTATTTGACACTTTGATGACCCCTCCCAAAAATGCCGAGGCTTTCAAGCGGCAAGCCCAAGTCAAAAATGTTCAGTATCCATCAGGAACCCAAACCAATTTTCAAACCTTTGTTCCTCCAGATTTGGTCACGGGACTACAGGCTGATCTTCTACTAAAATAGAGTCAATCCAAACACCAATTTTTAAAAAAAAAAAAAAAAAAAAAAAAAAAAAAAAAAAAAAAAAAAAAAAATATTTCATTTTAATACAGTCTTTGATGCGAACTTGACACCGTTGTCTAATTGGTAGGGTAAATGGCCTGATTTGATATACAAATGAGGACCGTAACCAGATCAAAAGCCAGTCAGTCGATCCAGAAGGGTCAAAATTCCCAAGTCATCTGCCAGAGAGTGTGCCCCAAAAATTCTTAAGTCATATTGTTGATTTGCTCCAATTTAGTCTTGAAATTTGTTGATGAAATGCAGTGCGTGCTTAAAATGCCAAATTTACATGATTTGCTACATTTTAAGCGGATAAATTGGTTGAAATTCTCCAAGAAGAGGGATGAAAATGCCCATTTGGGTCGTATTTGGTCCGTATCATCCAGAGTTTTCGAGCAAGAGGGGGCAACTTGCTTCCCCGATATCGGTACAACATGTCTGCATCAAAGATACTGCAAACTATACAAACCTTAGAAGTAGCCCACTAGAACTAAAGATAAAATATTTAACTTAATTTTAAAAAAAAAACTAATTAGAACTTTTTTTCCTTTTAACCCCAGGTGAATAACCTCAAGAGGGTGCTATACACAACAGCGGCACTGCATTTGGCACATATCAAACTTGATCAGTAATGCAAATTGTTCCAAGTATTCCAAACAAGTACACAATATTGCTATTATGTGCATTCTAAGTATGCTATCAATCCTTTTTAATTTAGTCATAATTCTATGAATGGTAGCAGGTTTACCAGCTGTAAAGTTCTTTTGTTGTGCAGTGTAATCCTACAGGTTTTGTATGCAAGTTCAAATGAATAAACAGTTTTCCCACCCACCATTTGACTGATCCCATTTTTAGCATCCATGTGATATTAAGCAGATCTTCAACAAATCCTTAAAAATTGTTTGAAATTTGCCAATCAAAAATTAGAAGCATTGCTAGTTGAGATGTGTGATTATGGTATTAAGAACACAAATCATTTAATGTAGATAAGATTAAGTTGTTGCTTAAATATAACTACCTTTGTCCATCTGGCTTAAGCAAAAGTTATTTTATAGTTTATTTTTGATTAACTCCGGATTTGAAGTACTTAGTTCTTTTTACAGACTGCTCTTATAGTATGCTTTTACATTAAGTGGAGCTAACTCTATCTCAAGCAGCTTTAAAGTGCAATTCTATGTAGGAAAAGGAACATAGCACTTAAAATCCTGTTTCTGCAAGATAATATTACCTGACTTAAAGGCGCATTTCATGATTCTAGTGATTGTTTTGTTTATGGATCACTAGATATCCTTGAGAAAAGTTTATTATAGTATTTGTCAAAATCCCTTCGACGTGTAACTATGTACGCCCACTTTCCCGCTATTGGATCGCATCTAAGCACAGTTCACGCAGAGATACACACGTATGTCATGTCCAAGGGACTTTGACAAACATAACAAATTTTGAATTGATTTCAACATTGGATTTTTGGGTTAGGAGCAAATCATGCTGTAATTTCTGTTTCATAATGGACAAAAAGTAGCTAACTGCAAATTCCTTGCAAAGGTGATCAAACCTGCATGAGAGATTAGGCATGCGCACACAAAGGGTTTAGATGATACAAAAGAACTCAACTTAAGCCTGAATATTCAGGTTGAACAAATGTTCTTAGTTTTTTATTGGCTACACTCTCTTAACAAAATTTGGTACACTGGTCCAAGGTATGTGATATCGTGGAGGTCATGCAAGCCCTGACATACCACCTATGAAGGATAATTCCAGGTGGTGCTAACCCATTTGCAAAGTGAATAGAAAATGAATTTAAAGACGGATGACCCGATTTTAACACAGGGTTTCGTTTACATAGACGGCTCGATCATTTATTCAAAAAACATAACTAAGTCGAGGACAAGCATTTAACTTGTATTATATGAAAGATAATAGTCACAGAAATAATTGTGGGCTGAAAAATTTGAAGATAAAATTCGTCCATGGTTTCAAAATGCAACAAAACTAGAAAATTGATGAAAATTTGGCTGAAAATCCAAGATGGCGGCCGTGAAGCTATTGTTTTTAGGAGCTTACAAAAACAGTCATCAGAAGAAAATTAGGTGGAAGACAAGCCATTGGCATGTTTTATATGAAAGATAATTGGATAAGGATTAATTTAAGATTAAAAAAATTGAAGAAAAAATTAATCTTTGGTTTCAAAATCCACAAAATGTAGCAAAATTGGTCAAAAATCCAAAATGGCGGATATGCAATAAATGATCAGGGCCGAACCCTGTGAATTAAGTCTATAAATTTTTCATTTTGAAAGAATGGCCTCCATCCCAAAACCCCCAACTGTAAAGTTTTGGGCCGATTTTTCAACTCATTTCGAAGCGAGAGCTAGAAACATGATTTTGTAATCCCCATAGAGTACTGTGTAAAATTAAAATTGGTCGACCAAAATGGGGCATATTTCTGCTCATAACATCCAAACCAAACATGCTTTAGCTCCAAGATTTTACAGGGTAAATGAGAAAAATAGTAGCTTTCTTCGGATACCAAAATGTTGACCACTTCCGGTAAAATTTGCGGTCCCAGGGGATGATTGGACCATGGACCTTAAGCCATTGTGTGTGTATAATGTACAAACAATTACCAACTTTTGAATTTAGAAACACCATCCACCTTCTCCTGCTGAAGGTTGTTAATTTCAACACTACAATCAGAACCTATTGCCTAATCGACATTCTGCTTAATAGCCCCCCCCCCGACACATGCATGAGAAAACAAAAAGAGCACTATGTTAAAGGCACTATCAGTGATTTGCTATCAGATTTTTGAATGTCTGTAACAAGTACAGGTACCCTAACATACCCTGCAAATGATAAGACCAGAAGCAACCTAATAAGAACAAAATCTGATTACTACAACACGTAAGTGAATGGAGATTCATATGTTTGAACACTGTCGTTTTCTTCCTTTTCTGGCAATTCTTCAGTTGGAAAAAGTAACCTATGAGAATTCTACAGGCTTATCCTACACTTTTAAGCTATTTCTGCAAATTTCAAATGTTTTGACTCTTTCGGGTGAATCACTGATAGTGTCTTTAACCCACAGCATGGTTTGCCTGTAAATGCCAAAAAAATACACTTTCCAGTTGTTTGGTTACCCTCAAATAAGATAGCTGCAACGTTCATTTTCTTGGCTTTAACACTTTGAACGGCTCGGTCAAAAGGTTGCAATGAGATCAATTCTTTCTGCATTCATCCTGCCGAACTTACACATTTCTGTTAGGCCTCAAAGAAAGTGTTTTGTTGGTCATTAACTGTTATGGCAAACAAACAAACAAATATTTTTAAAGGCCTTGGCTACACTTCAGTAACCAATAAATTAACATGACCTGGAGTGGGTTTCACAAAGGTTACAACACAATCTAGAATAGATTTCACAATATAACACATCCTACAGTATATTTCAAATTAAGTGAAACCTCAGGTCAGTCCATTCACCGTGAGAGGTAAGAGGAATTATTTTAATGGCCACAGGTAAAAAGTTTATGGTACTCATACAATGTATAGTAATGTACATGTAGCTAGTAAATAAATGTTGACCTAAAATACATTATTTCACATCTAAGATAGCTTGGATGTTTCAATGAAGTATCAGGATGGAAACACCAGCAATTATTTCAATAACGTAACTTACCTTTGACACTGCAAAATATCATTCCTTATCACAACAATGGAGAAATAATGCATTCTTATATCAATGCACACATAACAACTATGTTTTTATTTGGCATAGGTCCTATTATTAACACACCATTGTAGAACTGAATACATCAGTTTCATGTAAGCCGATTCTGTAAAGTAACTTTGTATCATTGACAAAATATGTTTTGTGTCATCAACCCCGTATCAATATCACCCCCCATGGAAATATGCATGAAATCTCACTTAATTTGAAATAGACCCATCCTACATAGATGCATTGCAAGCCACTGTTACTAATCCCTATTACTTACAATGTGCTGAACTAAGATGGGTCTAGGATGTGTAGGATAGTCTGTGAAATCCACCACCCCCACTTCTATAAGCTGGGTATTATAAATCATACTCAAACACAACTTGTAAATATATAGACATTCTGAGCTCTGCTACAGATATGGAGACTTGAAGACATTATCAGTGTTTCACCCGAAAGATTCAAAATATTTGAAATTTTGCAGGAATAGCTTAAATGTGAAGGGTAAATCTGTAGAATCCCTTCACAACTCAAAAAATTGACAGAAAAGGAAGAAAACAGCAGTTTTCAAGGAATTAAAAATGAACCTCCCATTCATTACGTGCTTAGTAAGTGTCCATACGGACAAAGATAAAATATCCAAATTTGTTCTTACAAGCTGTTTGGTCTTATTCACTTGCAGCTATGTTAGGATACCTATACATGTTCTGGACATGCAAAAATCTGATTTTTGGTGATGTTTTTGATTTTCTGATTTGTCAAATCACTGATAGTGCCTTTAAATAGAATGACTTTAGATATATACAATAAATTTTCACTTCAGGAAAGATAGCTTATATTTGCATTACATTTACTAGAACGTTGTATTGTGAAGAACAAACACAGTAAAAACTAAAATGGTACATGGATTAGTTTTATTCAATAGCTTTTTGGATGTGCCACATCAAAAGACAATACACATTTACAGTTGTCCAAGACAAAGGTGGTCATCATGTCAAGTTTGCTCTGAAGTTATCACTAGATATCCAGAAAACACCATACATATGAGTAGTAGAATTCCTTGGTACACACATTTACAGACTCAGAGCTGGCTGTCCTTAAGAAATACACAAGCAAAATCATAGCTAACACAGGTACTACCACCTTTTTCATAAAACAGTTGAATGAGTGGGTACCACAGAATTCTAATATAAACCAAGGCAAATGCCCGTTATTGAATAGGCAAGCAACTTATTTTATTCACACCTCGCGCGCCGTCCTTGTTGCGCAACCAGCCGCGCGTCGTCACTACTGCTGCGAAAGCGCACATCCACACACATAAAAATCTGCGTGTCACACATTATGTTATCAGTGTTGCATTTCCCAATGCTCCATTGTCCGATTGGCTGATTTTTCTGCATAAATTATGCGAAAATCAATCGATGGAAGAAATCATGCCTCTAAAAAGATTCCTGCATTCCTAATATACAAAAGTCTCCCAATGACCCCTGTTAATTTTGCTTCAGAGAGAGAGAGATTTGAGTCAGAGCGACAACATGTGGCATCAATTGTTGTTTTCACTCGCTAAATTAAATGCAATGTATGTAAAATGCTCACGTACCTCATAAATATGCATTTAGGACTTTCCAAATACAATGATATGATTGGTCCACTGGGTGGTGCCCAAAACTATGATAATGAAGTGCATATGCTCATTACAATACTTTTGGGCACCCCAAATCTGGTTACCCTGTTTCAGGGGAATCCGCCTATTTGGGTTATAAATAGAAGTCTGTGGTGGGTACCGGAAAACACCATGTTTACTCATTGTCCACTGCCTGCTGACAATAACAACAGTGATGACGACAATGATGATGATGATTGAACATAACTTTCAATAGGGAAAATACAACATTTTATCAAAACATTGGTTATTCCAGTGATGGACTTGTACATTTTTTTTTCTGTCAACAGTAAACTTGGTAACTACACTAAAAGATGGGAGATTCCATAACCTGACCCATCTGACACGCTTTTTTCTGACACGCTTTTTTCTGACACACTTTTTCCTGATACTTATGAATTCGGAAACCCTTCAAGGAACAAAGCGCAGGTTTATTCCATTAAGGTTTCCAAATTCATAAGTGTGTCAGAAAAAAGTGTGTCAGATGGGTCAGTGTTACGGAAACTCCCCTAAAAGATGGCAACTTTAAACAGACTCCATTAGGCATGGTAATTATCCGAGGAATCGTCACTCTTGCTTTTCTCAGTCACTATAATGTTTGTGGACACTTACAATTTACAAACACTTTTTTGTTGTGAAAACATTCCTTTTTGAAAGGCATCCTCTAATGCTACACTACTAAATGACACCCCAAAGCTATAATTTGGGAACACAAGTTGCTGGTCATCAACTACAAAGAAACTTTTATGGTC
This sequence comes from Ophioderma brevispina, assembly GCA_023653785.1. Classification (NCBI taxonomy): domain Eukaryota; kingdom Metazoa; phylum Echinodermata; class Ophiuroidea; order Amphilepidida; family Ophiodermatidae; genus Ophioderma; species Ophioderma brevispina. Next base: position 88,636 of record JAMKCH010054922.1, on the reverse strand, counting down.
ACTCCTTGACAGTGGTAGTTTTTCATTACAATTTCCATGTAATATGTTCTCAGGAACTGATATGTCAGGCATTTTTTTTTATTTGGATGCTAGGCAGCACTTATTTTGGCTCAATCATATCTACAGGATAGTTGCTATTAGGTTAGCTTGATATAAATGTTTATTTTTATTTAATACTCCCATTCACAAATGTCACAGGAAGTCTTGTAGTTGTCACAGCTGCTTGAAATTAAGTCTCATTTATTATGACAAAACGAGAATAAAACTACTTTGTAGTATTTATTCCACTATCTACATCCTGTGTAAATTTGATGAAATTTCATTGCAGGCAATATGATTTCATAAAAATCTAGTTTTACACGTCTTTCTATGGGAGATAGGCCACTATAACATACAAATTATGACCTATGTAGGCCTATATGGCAAGATTTCCACAATAGATTTTTATGATTTTTGTGGAATAGCTCTTGCATGTCGCTACTTACATCAATTGTAAAAATTGTGTCACCATTGCTTAAAATTGCCCTAAAAATAAAAGAGACAATTCGCATGGGGGTCAAACAGCTGTGTTGTGAACAAAAAGGAAATGTTGTACCAGAGCAGTGCACACACTAAACAGCTGTGTAAAAGCAATGACAGTATGGCTGGTATTCTGAAAGGGAGACTAACTTTAGTCCTGGGTTTAAACCAGGGTTAGTCCTACATGAGTGGACCTTTTTTCCTCAAACTACTTTGAAAGTTAAACAGGTGAGAAAATTCCTGATGGGCCATTCCTACACGAGTAATTTTCTCACCTGTTACAGCACACTTTTAGATCATGTTGGAAGGAAAAAAGTTCCACTCATGTAGGACTAACCCTGGTGTAAACCTGGGTCTAAGTTAGACTCCCTTTCAGAATACCAGCCTATATGTTTTAACTTCATATCAGATAGAGGAACAAGCTACACAAAACCATACTTGCAATCTTGGTCATAATTGTAGAGATGTGCAAGGTTTGAAAAAGTAGAGAAACAGATGCACAAAACAATGTGTTTTCCTTAAAAAATCTTCAATTTTCCTCGCATGGTAAATAATTGAGGGCATGGGTCCCAGCTAATTGTGACCAAGATTGTGGATGTACAGAGCCTTAACCTGGATAGCATCAGGTTTTTTCCCTAAAGCAGAAATAATAACAAAAACCTTCTTGCAAAATGTTTCATCTCAAAAGGTCTGTTAGCAATTCAACAGATAGAGTGTAGGCAGGGGCGGCGCCAGGATGGTGGCAGGGAGGGGGCGGGGGCCGCCCCCCCCCCCCTGAGATTTTTTGAAGTTTAGGAAAAACAGGGGTTTTTGCGCAAAATTAGGGGTTTTTAACCAAAATTAGTTCATTTTGTACTGTTTTGCCCACCCCCCATGATGTTTCCCTCGCCCCTCCTATGATTTTACCCCTGGCGCTGCCCCTGAGTGTAGCTAGGTTCAGGAAAATATCTTTGAAATGGAAGTCAAGATTATGTTTGGCAGTCAGTTTTATCATGTCCTCAAAACTGATGTTTTAAAGTTCAATTATCTAAGACAATATTGCATATATTTTAAGAGACTTAAAAACATTTATCACGTTTAATCTATTAACATCTCAGAAAGCACTGCTGGTATCAAATGAATATACAAGACTGATTTGTTTCATACATTAACATTTGTTTCTGGTAAAATTGAATGCATAACATGAGTGGAAACATTTTTGATAATAGTACAAAGAACAGCTCATAGCTACTTCATAGCTCAAAGAATGACTGCAAATATCGACTTGTTATCTAAAAAAAAAGTTTAGTTAGTTAAACCAAAGTTTTAAATCCGGGTTTGTCCCCGCTAAACGAGGGTGGCCGGATACACCTGACACTCACCAATACTGCTGTGTGAGGATTTATTGGAGCAAAAGATAATTGACCGGATGCCCTTCCTGACGTCAATCCATGGGCCTAGCCTTTGGGCAACCATGCCCGCCATGCAAGGCAGCATGTACTGGATGTGCTGGATGGCTGCCATTAGCTCTCCAGAGCTGACGCCCTTGTAGGTATATCTTCTTTTTCATTCTACCAGGGTAACCAGCTAACCTCATCAGATTTCCTTGGAAACCCAATGGGGTGACGGTTCAGCCGCCGACAACTCGGCCCTGGGACAGGTAGTACTGGTCAACAGGATACCAGTAGCACGCCCTCAAAGGAAACCTGACCTGATCTTTAAAAAAATGGATACTATAAACTGATATATGGTACTATGGTGCTGACTGAGTATAGTGTAGCCTTTTATCAAGGCTTTGATTATTTATTCAATTTGTGTGAGTCCGCCCCTCCCTGGACCGCTCAAAGTTCAGTCGTATTAATCAAAGCCTTTTCGCAAATATTTCCTTTTCTTTGTTACTCATTGATTTTCGGGATATTTCTTCCGAAACTATAGCGATCGTTGATTGGTCAATGATGATGTCATCGTTCGCTTAAAATAGTTCCTAGAATACGAGTTTATTGGAACTGATCAATAACCATTCAATTATTGGGTTTTTTTGTAACCGATTCAAAACAAAGCGAATACAGCCAGGATTCCTGATACAGCTATTTATAGCTGGGAATGTAAATGGCAAACACTGTTGCTGCAACGGCCCGGTGAAAATCATGGTGGAATTATTGTCACTGTGTTGGATCATGCCAGGGGATCATGCCGGCGGTGTAGGATTATTCAAGCTAGCATGCTAGCCATACGTACTGTGCTGAGTATTGAAGCTACGGCTACGTGTACTGATGTGATACGTTTACTATAAATGTGAAATACGGTCATTGTAGTGAACAATGTTGCATTGTAGTACACATAGTTTCATTGCATCCTTCAGCCAGGCCATGGTTCGGCCGAAAGTTTAGCCTTAATTGTGCAGTATGTTGGAGGTGCCTTGTCAAACTCATCATGCTCATGCCAAGTTCCCGAGGTAAGTTCTTGTCTAGACTAGGAGGTGCGTGTGCCCTAAATTCTCGGCGTGAATTTGTGAACTAGACTTCATTTATCATCTGGCTTGAATTTTGGGATTTTCACCACACACGTCACATTTGCGTGGCATGATGATACACGGGTCAGGATTCATCATTTTAATTTAATGTTCAAAATCACTTGTCATGTCTGCGAGTGGCAATTTTGACTGGTCACTGCAGTAAGAATATTTGATAAAATGACTAACGTATGCCCCAGTCTAGTCTCATATTCAGTGTGTTGTGCAGGGAAGGTGGGAATAACTTTTACTGGGGACTTTTATTTCTGCAGAGCTGGGCTACAACTAGCCCATCAGCCATCTCATACCGTACGGACTCACTCACACTTGCAGCTAGCTCTTAAGAGCTTCGTCGAGTGATTTTGTTTGAATCGTATGCTAATTAGGCCGTGTAAAAATCGATATGGTAATTTTGACGGGCGACGTCATCGATATTGACAAGTATCTGAAAACGTTGTCATCGATGAAATTGGGCGGTGCTTACGATGACGAGATACTTTGATTGACACATTATGCTTGCACAGGGAAATACCAATTTGCGCAAAGACGCCTCGCTCCGCTCGGCCTCACGCCTTCGGCGTTCGACACGCACCTTCGGCGCGCTCGCGGTTGGTGGATAAAATGCGAGGCGTCTTTGACAAAGACTAAGTATAGTGCAATAAATGTAATTTACATTTAAAAAAAAAGAAAATTGAAAATGTTCTTAATAGCACCTTTATACAATCAATCAATATTGATTGACAATCACCAAACAACACTTTTCCACCTGTTTTGGTAATTCAGCAGCAGTGGAACTGGGGCCATGGCCCCCTCCACTTTAGAAAGTGGAGGGGTCTGGCACCCCCACTTTTCAGAACTGATTAATGATACACATCAAGCTTATCACAGCTGCCCAAGAAACAATAGCAAAGTATTGCAAATGCTCAGATAAAGTGCCAAGTGCCCCTTATAACTTTGAAACTCTTTCTGCCGCCGCTACCACTGTGTAAATTACATACACTTAATCTAACTTTGGATACAATAAACAAAATCCCTGTCTTTCACAAAGTTCTTAAAAGGAGATGGCATGATTTAATAATAATTGCATAAAGTTTTCATCTTGATTGGGCGATCTTGATCCCAAAATTATCTGTAAAGTTTTGTGCCAATATTTCAATCCGTTTTGATCCTACTATACCAAGGAAGGCGAGTCCTGATGGTATTCTCCTTAGTGACAAAAGGGCAAAGTTCACCCAGAACAAAAGATATGATGGTCTCATAATAATCACAAAGTGTATCGGGATCATCACAATTGATAGTGACTACACAAAGATGATCACTGAGGAGAGCATTGAATTGAGCCTTCTTAAGGTTTGTTCATACTTTACTACATTGCAGTGCAGTACTCCAATGCAACGTACCAAAATTGTTACTGTAATTGCTTGCAGTATGCCCTCATTTACTGCAACACATTGCAGCAAGACCATCACAAGACTGCATCATATTGCATTCCAGTGCAGTATGACGGAGTGCATTGGAATGCAGTACAATGCAGTGAAGAACAATGCATGTCAAATTTCCTTAGAAACCAAAAAAAGCCTCTATCTAAATGCCATTGCATGTCATTGTCCCTTTATTCTGACCACTATATATTTACTTCTTTCTTTTTTCCCCCATTCAATCTTTTTATTTCATGGAAATTGTAATTGACGTTGACGTACTGCAACAAAGTTAAAATAATTTTTTCTGGTGAGGCATCAAGATGAAGTGGGGCGCAGTACAACAATTTTACTGCATCTTCGCCAAGTTTACTGCAACGCAATGCAGAAACTGCAACGAAATTAAAATTAATTTAAAAAAAAAAAAAAGTGGGGGGGGAAAAAAAAAAAAAAAAAAAAAAAAAAAAAAAAAGGATATTGCAGTATATTCACTGCACTGTATTTGAAGTATGAACAGACCTTTTGGAGGTGGTTTAACATAATGAAAAGAGCATCTGACAATGTGATGATCCGAATACCACATGGGAATTACAAGACAGTTCTGAACAATATTATCATCAATCTGGGTTATTAGTTAATCAAGGGTGTGATTATGTGTGTGTAGGTCCATAGATGTGTTAACAAAAGTCTTAAGTAGACAAAGTGCTTAGCAAACTTTTAGAATCCCATTTATAGGGATTATTAATGTGAACCTTGAAGTTACTGAGAATGACCAACTGGCCACAAGTAGTACAAATATCATCAAGAAATTGATCTAACAATACATAGGAAACACTGAAGTGAACTAAAACTTATATGCATGGTCCACAAGGCTTGTTATAAGCTTTCTTGGGTGTGGCAGACAATTTATAATTACGAGGATGATGTTTGTGGTGGGTAAAACCCCAGAAATTCAGAAGATTTTCATGCCTTGGTTATTTGATTTAGTTTTGAAGGCTGAGTCAGAGATTTTGAAATATAATTTTTGTATGTGTTAAGTAAAAATAGTCAACTAGAACTAAAGATAGTTTTTATATAAAATTGGATTGATTGAGCACATATTTATTGGTCTAGTTATGATTGTAAAAATATTTTAAAACTCATAGCGAGTCCAACTGGGCAAAAATTATCAAATTTATCATCATTATGCTTTGGATCCGATATTTCACCACACTTGGATCCATACAAACATAAGATGAATCAAACTTTTCATTCTGATGCTGTTAACATTTATGTATAATATAACAGTACTGTAGAGTACTTTCCAAATCCAGAATTTAACAAAATTGTAATTTTCTATATGAATGAAATTGATTTGAGTTTACCTATTTCACACAGTGATTACTATGTGCTAAATTGAAGAATAGGACAGTGGTGTTAATAAACGTGGTCAACCATATTTGGAGATTTGGGGGGGGGGGGTAGGTTTCCCCCTCAGAGAGCTCTGACTGGTTTGCTTGCTCACCGGGAAATTTTCACTTCCAAAATCTGCCTCACATTGGGAATTTTCCCATCATGGTAAGTGACCCCTGTTATGCCTCTGGATAATGAGAAAAATATAAACTTTCTTCTAATATCAAAATCTCAAGGTTATAGATCAGGTCACCCACTTTTAAGGAGTTAAGTCCCTGTTCCACTAGCCATCGACTTAATGTTGTTAAACATTGATTAATGTTTGAAAATGAATAATCATCATCAAGATGGAATCATTTCGATGCTACTTATTAAGTACACATTTACTATAGTATTTGTCAAGGGATTTGTACTTTCCCACTAAGATGACACACTGTTGGATTGCAGGTAAGCGCAGTTCACGTAAAGAGATATACATGCGTATGTCATGTCCAAGGGATTATGGTAAACCCTATACAGAATTTTATAATTATGGGTTACCTACTTGTCTACTTCAATATATTTTATATAGTTAAAGGTGCATGCTCCGATCGTCTTTGGGACCCCCCTGATTTACCCGGAAGTAGTATCGATTTTGATATCAGATGAAAGGCCGCATTTTTCTCGTTGTCGTCCTGAAATTTATCCATTTCATTCCTAAGATATAAACAAAACAAAGCCGTTTTATTGGTTAACCATCAATATTAGCACAGTATTGAATAGGACTTCATTTGCAATAAGCATTATTGCTTCTACCATCAAAACCGCAAGTTTGTTTCCCACGGTACTTGATAGGGCGTATGTGCAAGTGCCAGACTCTCATATCAAGTAGAAAACACAATAGACATAAATTGGAACAAACACCTTTAAATGATTATATGATGAACACAGTTATTAGAAATGTTTAATGTAGCAAGATATTCCTTAACAATGTGTACATCTACGCTACCATGGTCACTCTACTACTGTATGTTATCTACAATTTCTACAATGGCTTTACCAGCCACTACTACACATACTTACGAGGTTGAGAAAAACTGGGCGCATACATGCAGAAATGCAGTGAGAGCCCCCATGCCCAGCTGTGTTCAGGAATGCGACTGATATCAATCGAGTGGACTTCAAACTTATACGGTCACATTCCTGAACACAGCTGGGCATGGACTCGCTCACTGCATTACCACATCAGCATGCACCCAGATTTCTAAACCTTGTCTCTTTGGTCTCAAGTTACAGGGTGATGTGAATGTGTTTTTTTTAATGTTGTGTATGTGAACTGAGAGTTGGTTCTCTGATCAGTATAGAAACTTATCAAAGACAGTATTGTCTGTTGGAGTGAAGATTATGTTGTAAGCTTCTTTTAATTATTAAAGGCCCTTCCAGCAATTCACTTAATGAACAAATCTAAAACTCATCAAAACTCAGGTTTTGCATATTTCTTATGGTTGCAGGTACATCCTAACATACTCTGCAAGTAGCGAGTTCAAGACTACCATAATAAAGAATACAATTTTCCCTTTTAGCTTAAAATGTCCATATGAAAAATTTAATGGGTTCTATTTTGAATAGCACCATGTTTTCATTCTACCTACCAATTTATCATATGACAAAAGAATATCACAGGAATATTTTCTACTTATCCTTCACTTTAGAGCTATATTTAAAGACACTATCAGTGATTTGCTAAATCAGCAAATCGAAAAAATTATCAAAAATCAGATTTTAGCATGTATGTAACAAGTACAGGTACCCTAACATACCCTGCAAATGATAAGACCAGAAGCAACCTAATAAGGACAGAATCGGAGATTTTAGTCATTACTGTCCGAACGGACACTTACTACAACACGTAATTGAATGGAGAATCGTATCTTGGAACACTGCCGTTTTCTTCCTTTTCTGTCAACTCTACAGCTGGAAAAGGTAACTTATGAGAATTCTACAGAATTATCCTTCACTTTGAAGCTATTCCTGCAAATTTCAAATATTTTTCAAATCACTGATAGTGTCTTTAAGAAAAATGAAATACTTCTTGACTTTTAGATGATTAAAGTGCTGGGAATACAACCTCTCAAAATATGATTTTTATAAGGCCAAGAAAAAAAAGTTTGTTTCAGAAGACTGTGTGCATTTTGTTTAAAATAGGTCTTTTAGCGCATTATTTTTTTCTGGTTTTTGCTCACTTGAAAGATTTTTTTTAAATGTTCAGAAAAAAGGAAAAAAGGCCAAAAAAATAGGAAAAAAGGGCCAAATGTGATTAAAAATCACATTTCTTCTGAGACAAACTTTTTTTTGTTGCTAATAACAGTAAAAATCCATGCTGCTACCTACTACAACAGCTTTTGTGCTCGAGCGCAGAAAATCTACCACTACATACTTTACATTTAAAAAATACAGCAAGTAAACTTGCGTCATCCCCATGGAAAGATGGCAGTCTGGAACATGACCTCAGATGACCTTTGACCTTGGTCCACAACCTTTGACGTCATCCACATATGAAGGAACCCTATTGCACCTTAACGCTAAGTCTGGTCTAAATCGGACGAACTTTTCGAAGGAGACCTGAAAAATGAAAACCTAACCAAACTGGAACACACACACATACATACAGACATGTGCACCCTCGCATTATCCCCCTACTGCTTTTCAAGCCAGGGGATAAAAATGATCCACTGACTTGTATTTAGAATACTTGCACTGAGTAAGATAATCACAACCCACAAAATGAACCGTAAATGGTTACACAATTGACATTTGATACCCGCACATGCTGAAATTTCACCTACTATACACCATTAGGAGGATTATGCGAGGTATTGAAAGGTATATCACATATACAGGAGTTCAAAGATTATTAAAAATTGCACATGTAAATATACACTAAGGACCCCATTTTGAAATACATGCAACTGTACCAGGCGGGTGACACTGTGTACAATAGTAATAGCACCACCACTTTTGATGAGTATAGCCTCCTAATTTATGCAGTATGACGTAGCGACACAGCGCCACGTACGACCGGCAATCCCCGAGTCACATATTTCATGCAGTATGCCTCCTCTTTGTTGTTCGAGTGTCCTATCCTGATTTATTTAGGATCCCTGACTGTACTCAGCCAGACAGGCAATTGCTGCACCCTGCTGTTTCATGCAATATGTGCCCTCAGAAAATTCCCCACTCCACAAGACACTGCCCTTCTCCAGATCAAGAAATTCTATCCTTGAAGTCTTGGACGATACAAGTGGAATGAAAATTTTTTAAGCCTCACCTAAAAAGAAGGGCAATATCTCAAAATCTTCAGTGCTGCTGTCATGACATGTGATACACAAGACTACTGGTTTCTGTCTTTATTTCACTGCAGGCGAGGCTATAAAAATTACCTGGGTTAGTGTAAATGCAAAAATTGACAAAAATGCAGTGATTAACTACTTGCATAACAAGGGCATGACATCTTACGGCATCCATGAATACATGGTAAACACACTTAGTCCATGAGCCAGTTTCTGTATGGGCCTTAAAATTCGAGTTTGTTGCACCCACCTGGTGATTAATTTTCCAATATATCACCTTAAAGGGAGTGTCCCTCTGACTAGGATTACGTATGTTTCCGCATTTAAGTGTCTAATATGGCTGCCGGAAGGAGGCATGTTTTGTTAAATGTACTAAAATTGCCAAATTTTTTTTTTTTTTTTTTTTTTGATGGGGTAAGAATGCGAGTAATATTTTGAGAGTACCAAAAGGAGAATTAATGGCATTTGTATATTGCGGACATGATCTTAACTCATGATAGCGGCGGTTATACCCGCTCCGGGGGACATAAATCAAGAAGAAAAACACCCCTGCAAATCTGTTTCGACATAATAAAAAACCGTAGGAAAACTTTATAAAATTTTCCGCAATTTTCTGCGCGTACTCTGGACAATCAGACAAGTAAACACTGTTACGACTGGAAGGAGATGAATCTCAGCAATAGGAGTGAGACAAGAGCTGGTGGTAACAAAAGATGGAACTTGATGTGCTTGAAAGAAATTAGGTCACCATATTTAAATGTTCCTTCACATATAGACAACTTTTTCACTCTTCATAAGCCATATTTTATTGTACTGGGAAACCCATATGACGTCACTGAGAAGTCCTTAAATACCGTCCACGCCCATTTACTAGGCTTTACTGTATTTAGGTGATATGAGCTGTTGTCTCTATGAACTATTATAGAGTTAGTTTAACTATGTTATATGGCCCAAGTAGTAACCAGCTATCAGTACAGCACTCTATGGGCAAGCAATACCCCACTTAAGATTTTGTAAATCTGGACCTGATTTAGGGTCTCTATTAGAAGTCCGTTGTTTAAAACATCGAAAGAGGGGGTGTTTTCTTCCTGATTTAGGTACCCTAGAGCGAATATGATCCCCGCCATCTTTAAAACAAGCCAGTACGTAAAATATAAATGCCATTAAATATCTTCTTGGAGCTCCCCAAAATTCACCAGGTTCTTATTTAAACAATTTGCAATTTTAAGTTCATTTAGAAAATATGCTTCCTTGCGGCGGCCATCTGGACACCTGATGTGTAAGCCCCGTTAGGAAGGAAAAAATGATTTCGCGTCCTAGTCGTGATAAAATTTCTAATCGTAAGGAAAGTAGACTAGCGGTTTTTTACGTTAAAACACCAATGGCGACATTTTGAAATGGGCAGACACGCTAATTGTGCGCTTGTCGGGGAGGAAACATCCCTCATCCTAGTCACGGGGACATCCCCTTCAAGGTGATATGAGGAAAAGTAATTCACAGTGGTGCAACGAACGGAAAAACTGATGATGCCAGCTCATGGACTAATAGAGAGGACTATCCTTATTTTCTACCAGTTGAGGAAGGGATTGTTGACTTCAAGCAGGGCAGGGACAGCACAGATGATGATCCAAAGTCTGGTATATCAAAGTTTTTCAACTACAGGATCAAGTGGAAGCCATCATGCACCGCCTGGTCCTAAATGCCAGGCGTGACTATGCCACAAATAGCCACATGGGCGCATCAGCTATGGTTCAGTCCAGGCTGTTGTGACTGACATGGGATGGAAAAAAAGATGTCTGTCGCACCGTGGGGGCCAAGATCCTGATTGATGCCAATCCGTACCTGACCTAAAGGAAATTCGGCCATTCTGGATGATCGTTATGAGAATTGTAACCCTGGATGAAACATATGGGCTTGCTACTTTCAGACAGGATCAAAAATCAAAGCAAAAATGAAAGCACTTGTTTTCCCTTATCAGAAGTTTGAGTGAATCAGGGGAAAGCTCATGGCTGTACTTCTGAGAGAGCAAGTGTTTCATCAAGATCGCTACCTCCAAAAGGGTGTCAGACATGACTGGGATTGCTACTCAACCTCAGAAAGAATATGCATCAGGCTCAGAGAGCCATCAAAGACAAATGGCAAGAGAGGTGATTGATCGGAGGTCTTTTGCTGACTCAAAAGGTCCCCACAAAAAATTGGAATAAGTTCTAAATGGGATTTTTAAAAGTTTAGCACAAAATGCAGCCTCTGAGGCATAGATTAGGTTGATTTTATTTTTAGTTTTAACAATTTTGTTTTGAATCAATTTTTGGCATCAAAGCGTGGAGGACCAGCAAATTTCACCCATGGGTCCACATAGAAAAAACTGATATTGCTGATTTAAAAAGGACCATGTGATGCAGACATTTCATGATCATTCATGTACATGACAAATCTATGGACATCACTCAAACAATACATTAAATGAACATCATATATACGTTGCATACTTGTAGTTAAATACCTTTGGTTCATCTATGGGTGGGTTGAACGTATTCATGCACCAAGTTCACTGTCAACAATCGCAGGCAAGAATATGTCTTAAAAACTTCCTTGGAAAATGACAACTCTTGCACCATAAATGACAGAGGTGCAAAGACATCTCATGTTCTCATTAAGTGTGTCCACCCATGCGGGTTCCCTGCGAGGCTAGTGTCGTTGGATGACTTTGGACCATGGCTTACTCTCAGTCCTGATGGAGAGGATGGTTGCTTTGGTGAAGCTGATGAGGGCACCTTGGTTGCATTAAATTTTAGGGGATTCTTGGAGCCCGGCTTGTGCTGGGGATTCTGCTAAACCAACGTTGTCAAGTAGTTGTATAGTATATTTTTTATCGGTTTAATGGAAAAAACAAATCAAAAAAATATAATTGGTAAGGGGTTCGTTCAGTTTTGGAATGTATCTTACGAAAGGATGATGTGGTGTAATATGATCTCAAGGGGTTGAAAAACAGACGGCCTTCTAATGCAAAAAAAACACCCAAAAACAATTATGAGGTTTAGGAAACAGGGTGCACGCTTAGAGATGCGATAATGCAGTGAGAGCGCCCATGCCCAGCGGGTGTTCAGGAATGGTGACAGCAAAGTTCAACAGTCCACTTGATCGATATCGGTAACAGCGAAACACAGCTGGGCATGGGAGATCTCACTGCATTACCGCACTCTGCAAAGCATGCACCGATTTCCTAACCTCGTAACTAGAACAGAGCAAAAACCGTTTTGTAAGTCCTCCACTGAGGTGTGATAAGGGGGCTGCTTGAGCTTTATATTTATACAGGGATGAGATGGCAAATTTCCCAAACGGCGGAGAAAAGTAAAAAAAGGGAGAATAGGAAATTTGCAAGATCTATACTTTTGTACATGTGGTCAAAAAGTCAACAAGGAGGAGGAAGAGAAGGAAATCGTTCTTAATTCGGAGGAGGAAAAAAAAATCACACCCTGGTATATGGGGGAGTGGGGAGTTGAATGAGTTGGGTATTATGTTTTAAAGATCTGTGGATTGTACAGATCTAGAGTTGGTAATAGAAGGTACGAAGCTAAACCAAATGTTAATCGAGCTGGGACTTTCTTTTGGTAACTGTATGGTACTCCATGAGATGTGGGTCATGTGAAATTCCCCGCTGTGTCTACATTGGGAAGTGGAATTGAGTTTAGACCTTATTTTAGGAATATATGGGTGATACAGATCTTGGGGGTACCAAGATCTCAAAATGGCCAAAAGTGCATGAGTGAGTTAGGGCCTTCTGTTAGTCAACCCTCGAGATTATTTGGTGGTAAAATCTCAAAATGGACAAAAAGTATAGAGGAGGCCTTACTTGCAATAAGATCACCTAAATTCTACCATTCATCTAGAACATTTCACACGAATGCATCACACAACCAAAAAATGTTGACAATCAGCTGCATCCTATCCACGTCAAGCCCATCCTACTTCAAGAACTGGTGTGCAACGTATATATGCAGGATTGACCAAAAAGAGTATTTAATACATGTTACTTGTTTTGCAAACTTTTTGCTAAATGACAAGGATATTTAAACTTAACAATCTTTTGATAGCTATAGGGAGAAAGTGTCAGAGTTTGCATGTAAAAACACCTATTGTTGATATGGATTTAACCACATTACACATTACATTAACAACTCTATGCCTGAAGGCGGCCACATATGCGGCGTGTGTGCAAGGTAGCCATTGTGGTAGGTACTGTAGAGTACACACATCACTCTATACCTAATATAACTGTGTACTTTGCAAACCCTATCTTGCAGATACTGCATCGCAACTAGCCCAGTGTATTGTGCGGTAGCTGCCATATAGGCTACCAAGCGAGTTAGAAAACAGCCGTGTAATATATGTCCTTGGTAGTAGAAGTACTACTCGCTAGTCATCCTTGTATAGTCCCATGCTCAAGCATAATCCGACTGTCAGTTTATAATTTTAGAAAAGCTTACATATCCATAAAATAGGCAAATGTCAAAAATTTGTCACATGTTTGGATGCAAAATTGGGCAAATCATTCACTACAAAACTACTGCCACTTCTGCAACAAAGTTACCCATGATCAATTTAGTGCCCATTCCAGCAAAGATTATCTACCGGAGGGGAATCACACTTAGCTTGTTTTTATAATCCTTGAAGGTCCAACAATTCAGAAAAACATCCCCTTTTAAGCTAAATATGCAGTGGCATAACCAGCTTTTCCAGGGAAGGGGGGGGGGGGAAAGGGGAATTTTTTTATTTTTTGGGGGGAAACATATTAAAATTTGTTAGTATAGTATAGGCCTATGTTGTTTTCACTGTAAATTGGCGCATATGCAGAAATTCACAAATGTTTTTCGGGGGGGGGGGAGAGGGGGAAGCTTCCCCCTGCCCCCCTGGTTACACCACCACTGTAAATATGGAATGTTCACAGATATTGTGTCAGAATAACTGTGACACAATAACTGTGACACAATATTCAATCACAGTCATGTGACTTTGTATTTTTGCAATGATTTTTTTTTTATAAAACTTGGATTTGAAAACTGTTACATAAATCATAATTTAACAGAAATAAATTGTTACGTAGGACTATACTTGGACGATTACAGTATGACCCTACATATTACTAATTTCAATTGGTTCGAGAGTTATGGTTATGTAGACACATACAGTGGCCACTACAGGCTTGTGTAAGAGGTGGTTCTTGTGAAAACAATGATCAACAAGGTAAAAAAAAAAAATAAGTAAATTGTCGTGCCGAGCAAGCTCGTGCGCGGAGTGCCCATCCCTCTTTCCTTAGCGTTTGGGCCAGACTCCTCCGTATTATTTTTGCTGAGGGGGGTTCGCCACTCCTCCCGCACAGCGAGTCTGTTACTTTCCCAGCATTGAATAATGCTGGTACCCATTTATACACCTGGGTGGAGAGGAGTAATTGAGGTAAAGCGTCTTACTCAAGGGCGCAACACGTTGGCCGCAGTGGGACTCGAACCAACAACCTTTGGAGTGCGGGGCGAATGCTCAATCCACTGGACCACACGTGCCCTCCTATGTAGTGGTATTCAATTCGCCCTTTGCACGATTCGCCCTTTACACGATTCGCCATTTGCAGGTAGAGCCTCAAACTGACACTGGAATAGATGTGTAAGTTATATAACAATGCATTCACCTCTTGCAAGACAATTGGTTTTGTTTAGAAAGAATCCAACCTGATCTAGCTATTGCGTAAGTGCTCCCATTCATATCGGTGCCATTCAAAGGCTCTCCCTGCATATGGCAAAACCGTGCAAAGAGGTAATGAATGCTTATATGCTACAATTTATGAAATATGAGCTGAATCATTCATCACACTATTAGAATTTTAGCATGTACCTTGAGTCTGACACCCTGGCTCAAGA
This sequence comes from Ophioderma brevispina, assembly GCA_023653785.1. Classification (NCBI taxonomy): domain Eukaryota; kingdom Metazoa; phylum Echinodermata; class Ophiuroidea; order Amphilepidida; family Ophiodermatidae; genus Ophioderma; species Ophioderma brevispina. Next base: position 73,575 of record JAMKCH010054922.1, on the reverse strand, counting down.
GAAGATTTCAGTAGATTCCCACAAAGAAGGTTCAATGGAGGTTTTGTCACAGCTATGATGTTGCAATCGTTAGAGATGAAAATGGAATAAATTGAACAGTATGATCACAAACTTGCATAGTTTCATCTCTAACGATTCACTGACTACCTGTAAAAAAAAACTTCATTGGAACATGCATTGTGGGAAACTACTGATATCTTCTCTTCCATGGCTCTTACTTCAGCTAGCCAGGCACAAGCCGCTTTAGTATAGCTAGACTAGTTACAGTGTAAGTGGGCCAGGTTTATGTAAATGAATGATCATCATAGACATGGAGGTAAGCTTGGCATGAGGTAAGGAAAACAAATATTGACTAAGGATCAATAAATCAATAATATTTGTTTTTTGATGATGGCGAATCTTGGGGTTAATTTTTCTTAGGATGATACTAAACAACAATTTTCATGGAAAAAGTTGGATATTTTTGTCTTTTTCTGTAAGAAATAGCAAACTTGAAACGGAGTTTATTTTATTATAATTGAAATTTGAAATTGTGTAAGAACGTTTGTTTTTACAATTTCGTAGCTTATTCTATATAATAAAATGATAGAAGGACACCAGCCACACCACTCATTAAAGAGCTCCTTGGACCAATTAGGGAGCGCGTTGTCCTTAAGCTTATGCTTCTTACTTACATAGGGCATTTCGGACCAATGCTATCTTACTTGTCCGAATACCTCTCTTTGGATATATTCCTGGCAGGTCAGGATTGCGTTCTGCAGATGACAAGACGCTCCTCACGGTTCCTCGTACAAAAAAAGGTCAGTGGGTGACAGGGACTTTCAGCAATGCGGCCCTAGCCTATCGAACTCTTTGCATATCTCTGTCACACCCAAGTCCAGTGCATTACTTTTAAGAAAGCTCTAAATTTCATCTTTTTACGGTATTGGTGCTTAAAATGGTTTTGTTATTGCCTCACATGATATTTAATTATGCAGCTGTTTTCTTTTTGTATTTTATAGTTGGAGATGTTAAGTACTTATGCTCATAGTAATACAACAGTATTGTAAAAGATGAACCATGATTTTAGGATAAATAGTAAGTACGCTATTGTTAGCGCTTTGAACTTGTTTGAGAAGGCGCTAGTAAAATCAAAGGCGTTTGTATTGTAGTGTATTGTATTGGAAATCCAATTTGACAAAAGTGGACTACGGCCTTGGAAAACGATCTGCATTGATATACTACACTTACTTAAGGTCCATTTGTCTCTTGAGCTCTCGCAAGGCTGAGATGTTTGGTTATAGATGACTATCCGTGACATCAATGGTTTCCACTGAGCACAGTATGTACATGGCTTTCACAAGGAAATCACAGGCTTCCTCTGACAATCCTCACCTACAAAGGGTTATCATCACACAGTGTACATTGTTTAAAGCAATTTAAAAAAAGCAGTTATTTCTGGAGAAAATAAGACAAAGAAAATATTCTGTGACTTGCTATTAAATAACATTTCTATTAACCCTTTGAGGGAGTTTAGGCCTTTAAAATAAATTTAACAATATCATATGTACCACAATATGAACTAGAATTTTTACGGTTCTCGGCTTACGCGTGCTAATTCAAAGAATATAAGCTGTGGGCCGCTCCATGACCTTTGACCTTGGCATATATCCTTTGACCTCATCAACATATGAGAGACTCCCTGGTGACCTATGTCACAAGTTGGTTCCAATTGAACTTTCAACTTTTCATTGAGGTCAATTTATCATTTTAGCCTATTTTTCAACTGGACCTCACATGAACTGGGACCATTGCATATGACCTTTGACCTCATCAACATATGAGGGATCTATGGTGAACCTATGACCATGTTTGGTTCCAATTGCACTTCAACTTTTCAATTGAGGTCAATGTAAAAAACAAAAAATAACACAAATTTTAAAAAAAACTTAACATTTTCGTGACACATACATACACACATCCACACAACAACATACACACACACAACGGTGTTGCTAAGTGGTCCTACAGATATAGCTGACGGCCCACAATACAAAATGTCAGCCCAAAATATGGCACCAAGCCGAACCCTAATGTTCTAAAAAGGTACTCAATTTCCACAAATTACAAAATGCACAACAAAGTTGGGACTTTTTTGACAAAAAGTTGGGTATCTTGTGACAAAAAAGTTGGGTATTCTTTTGACCAAAAAGTTGGGTCTCTTTTGACAAAAAGTTAGGTACCTTTTCAGTCTGGGGAGGGCCAAATCCTTTTTAGCCTATCCACACAGAATATCCATGCTCTCAATCCGTCATTCCCTGTCCAACCAAGCTACATAGAAAATTTCATGATACCTGACCTATTGGTCAGTAAACATAGTTGTGTGTTCGGGATTACGAGAACCAATAAGATTAGACCGAGGGTGTATTGATCAAGCCCACAATGCACCAGTTTTGGGAAATTTCAGCCTCAAAAGGGGTCATGTGATCTCAGCAGACAAAACATATTCTTAAAACATTTAAAAAACCCCACTTTAACACTCATTTCAGTACAAAAGTGTAGGATTAATTTTGGCATGATCATGATGTGGTTTTAACTTCGTGAACCACGTTATCTTTAAGTACTGACATCTGTTTGTACAGTACAATATACAGCACATTGCCAATGCATGTGGGATTGGTTCAAACACACTCTGGGATTAGACATAGAGTAGAATAAATAAACCTAAGAGGAGAATCGCGTGTCTTGTGGAATAGCCCAAGCACGTAACCGATTTCTCTCACACACATCGCGCCGCGGGATTGTGCTGCGTAAGCACTCGCGTGTCGTTACTGGTGGGCGCAAGCACAACACATCTACAGATTGTGCGCACGCGTTGTTAGTGTTGCATTTCCCCTATGTTCCATTGTGTGATTGGACGATTTTTCTGCAATAGTTATGCGAAACCAATCGATTGATGAAACCATACCCCCTTAAAGATTCCTGCCATCCATATTGCACAAAAAGTCTCCCGATGACCCCTGTTACTTTGTTTGGGAAAGAGATATGCGTCCGTGAGATTGGCATGTGCATCATTGTTGTTGGGGTTTCACTCACTATAAAGTGTGGCGGAACGTAAAATACTAGCGCTTCTCACAAATATGCAGAAGGACTTTCCAATTCGACGATACGTAAACCAAATATGGTTGGTTGCCAAAAACTATGATCATGAAGGGCGTTTGCTTCACTTATATCTTTTGGGCACCTCCAATTTGGTTAAGACGTTTCGGGAGAATACTGCGGGAGTCGCTTATATTTAGGTCCATGGATTAGACTTACCTTTAGGGACAGCACTGACAAGGAAGGCTCTATGGCCTGGAAAAGCATGCAAAAGTAATCACCCTGTGAAAACCCATTACATAAGTTAAAAGTCCTAACAACAACAGGTGGAACAACAGGACACTGTGTGGTCAAGTTGTACTGATTTTTATTATTGCTGGAAATGTGCCATTCTCAGGTGATTTCAGAGAGCAAGCAGAACTATGTGGTTCCTCCCGCATGTTGCAATAATATATTGGCATGATACGTAGGCCATACTCATACTGATGATATGTCAAATCCCAACTTCCCCCCCCCCCCGACTGCTGAAAAGTGCCCTTATGCCCATTGACTTATACAATGCACCTATGCAGATCAGACTTTGGACCCTCCTTGCTAAGGACTGCACTGCCAAAAAACAAAAATACTGTCAATTTGCAGTATTTTCTGGCAGCAATTATGCCAACAATTACCGTATCAATTGCAGTATTACTGTAAGAAAGAAGATTAATCAAGAGGGACTGTGAATGTGTTAGAGAAGGTTTAAATATATGTATAAAGCACTGCCGAAAACCATTAAACTTAGCGCCGATCCACAAAATCAAAACACATTTTATGGTGAATATACTCTAAAATTTACAGGCTTGTTGTACGAGGAACCAAATTAGGACAAATTGCGAGCTTTCATAAACCATATTTAATTTGAAAATGCATTATATGGCGCGCTACAGAAAACAGCACCCTACAAATTAAATTATGCAACATGACATACAAAAATAATAATAATAATAATACAAGGCGAACTAGTATTACGCAATGCGTCAATATGTCCCCACCGAAGTCGCGATCACTAACATGTGTAAAAGCAATACAACACTCAACCCTGTCCCCAACATGCAGCACAACACACCCACCATTCTGCCCAATGACCACGCAAAAGCCCACCCCCTCCAACACATGATATCCCACCCCCTACCTAACACCCCACAACTCCCCACAAAACCCCACCCCCAAAAAAACTGACCCATCCACATACAACTGCATCACCCCACCCCCTGCAACCCACCCCACCACTGCCCACCCACCCCCTCCTTAAACCCCATGATGCCAACACCCACACCCTTCATTAACCATCCTCAACACAGCCAACCCCCACCCCAATATCCAGTTAACACGCTACCCCTTCCCCAACACCCTGCAAACATAACCACTCCCTCCCAAAACACTCCACAACACCTACTCCTCCCCAACACCCCCAACCTCCCACACAACACACCTCACCCCCAAACTCCGCAACACTCCCATCCCTCCCCAACACCCGCAACACACCCGCCCCAAAACACCATAACAAACACCATGGCAACCCCACCCCTCCCCAACACCTGCAACACAATACCCCCTCAACACAACCCAACCACTCCCACCCAACACCTGCCAACACCCACCCCCTCACCAAGTATCCCTGCAATACCCAACCCCCTCCCCAACACCCCACAACACACCAACCCTCCCCAAACCCCCACCCTTTATGGTATAGTAGTCTCATGTAGAGAAGGAATTTTACCTATCCGAAGTACCATGTAAGAGATACAGCAATACGCATATTTAATTAGCTCTTTGCATACTCAAGCAGCATGACATACTTACGAATGCAAACGGATGTACCCTGATCGGCTCCGTCAGTGCAGGAATTTTGAGTATACCAATGTACGTTTCAAAATATAGCAATTACGCTGATTTTTTGCATATTAATTCGCTCATTTGCATACGCAATTTGCCCGAAATACGCCCAACCCTAATCAGGTCGAGAACTCTTTTAACCCGCTTCCTTCCACCCAAGTTACATCAATATAAATTGCACCTTATGGGAAATCCAGAAAAATTGTGAAACAGGCTTGCAGGAACATTTTCATAAATTATGCAAATTAGATACTTCAGTAACATATTTTACGCCCAACAAATCTAATCAGGTCCGGAACTCATAAACCCGCCTTCTTTCCACCAAGTTACATCATTGTCGCCCTACGGAACTACCAGAAAATCGTATCAACCGTGGGGTTACATTTTTTCCGGACGACAAGGACGGACGGGACGAACGGATCGGACGAACGGACGCTCTCATTTTATAGTCTCCGTTCCGAAATCGTTCGGCAGGGGGGGACCAAAAAATTTTTAATAAAGGACTTGTTTAAAGGGCAGAACTCCGGCCTGAGGTTGCTCGCTTGTGTTGCAATTGCCTAATTATTCTTACGGCTTCTGCCATCAGGAAATTGTGACATACAGCATATCGTCGCCACATCACATACTGTCGGATTTTACAAAACACGTTTTCGAGAGAGAAAATCGCAATTCAAAATCTATCGCGACATCTCATGTCTATACGGTAAACGAAGCATAAAAAGAACCATCTAGACTTTAGGTTTTGAGAGAAAGAAGAAGAAAACATTTTAAAGTCCCAAAATAACCATTAAATCCAACTAAAACTGCAATTATATTATCTTAATTAGGCTACAAAGTTATAAGTCTGTATTTTTTTTTGTTTGTGAAATCACACATAATAATTGCAAAATAAGCCGCATATGACATCGTTGTTTTTCAAGCAATGTAAAAATAGATCACTATGGAAAAGCTTGTTTACGAAATAAAGATGGAAATACGTCAAAAAAGATCTGTATGTGAAATCATTATTTGAGAGCGGCACAACCAAAATAGAACGCTATATCAAACCGTGTAAAATGAATGGCGATTTTAAATACGACAGTATGTGAAACAGGATGATGATTTTGAGGAGGAAAATGTCAAAAAATCATAATTATAAACAATTAATTAGGGCATCCTCACATTGTGAAAACTTTGGGTGGCAAAAACTCGAGGCGATGAACTAAGGAAGTAGGCGGAATTTCGCAAAAAACCTCAAAAATGTGAAATACGACAGTATGTGATGCGGGCGACGAATCATACATAAGGAAAACTTACAAATCCAAAAGTTAATCAAGATTATTCAACCATCAGGAAATAAGTATGTTTTAAGAAGCCACTAAAGAGGAAATAATTACTTTCCAAACTACAAAAGCTGATGAATAAACAATACATCTTGTGGGTGGCCAAATATAGTTGTAAGGGGATCCATTACAAAAGAATTCGTGGCCCTATAATTTTTACTGTCTTTGGCTCTTTATATTAGTCTTTGTGGTGAGAGAGTTGGGCAGAGTGGGTTTTTAGGGTGCTTGCCTTGGCGCAAATTACCAATCAAAATTCCCGAGGTTAGAATCCCGGGGGGTCGTGGCACTTGCTGGGATTTAGTTGGGTACTACCAATTCTGGATTTGTATGTATAACAGCTATTGATTAAATAACAGAATTACCGATCTCCTCAATGGTCACTTCGGAATTGGGCAAAGGATCATGAAAGCATCCCGTCCTTGGAGGGGACGTTAAGCAGTCGTGGTCCCGTGTCCAGAGAGCCACAACTGTACATGCAGTCAGTTGTCGAATAAGAGTAGGGTGTAAACCCTGACTGTCCCAAATCCGCCCCAAGCCTCAAATATGCGGGCCATGTTAGGAGCGTCAGATTATCATGGGATCAACGCGGCCCGGATAAGAACACTTGCTGAACAAATCCTAACACAACCACAAAGCCATTCCAAGGAATTGTGGATAAGAGCAAACAAACAACTAGAAAGCCACAGTTGCAGGGGGATCGGACTATCATTGTCTTCAGGCTGCAGCACTAAAACTTGTCACATAGCCGTAAACGTTAAGTCAAATCTCATTATAAATCAAAATCCCTGTCCACACTGGCGCTTGAGGTCCGATAATTAATTCCCTAATAGGATCATAGTTAGGGAAATTCCGTGACGTAGTAAATTTCCGAAGTTCAGCCGAAGATCACGATTTTCCAAAGTTGGTCGATTGTTTCAGCTGTGTTTACCATCGGCGATGGCACTGTGACTGTATTAAGAACCGTGTACACTGCCGGAATTCAACTCTACAAGGGGCATTTCCATTTCTTCGGTCACGCATTTAGTACAAGGACTAATATTTTATGAGCGCCGTGCATGATAAATAATCGGTTCTTCGCAGATCTTGGGTTTGGAGTTATCGAGACGCTAATTGCCAAAAGAGGGTTTGTGACCGGTACTTCATGGATTCAGCCTGAATTTCAAGTCTATGCCAAGCTATGTGAAATGCCATAGCCATGGTCACGATTGTTACAACTGGTAGGCTACGGCGAGTTAAGTTGTACTGCTGAAATCAAGCAACTTTTTTTTTAATTATGCATTTAATACCAAAAAATGGAGGCTATAATAGGGTAATGGCCAACACCACTGAGTCCTTGACCGTAATCTCGTATCTCGGTATCGGTTTCGTAGGTAGAGACAGCCATCGGCTGCATTTTCACCAACTTCAACGATCCAGGTGGCTCCTTGCCAAGGACTGAAGAGTGTGGGCCAGTGTATCACAAGCTCAGTCCTGGTCTGCACATAAAAAGTCACACAGCAAAGAGTTTCCTTATGGTCCCCTCCCCAACAAATGCTGCAGCATTGAGGAGTTGAGGGAAATATAAATACAGGATAAGGTTGCCAGAATTCCGCTGGGGGGGGGGGACATATGGAACTATGTTGTGACGTATCCATGTTATCAATCATAAATATGGAAAAGGAGATAAAACCATGTGCATTCTATCGCAAGCCGTAGGGGTCATACTTGGGGGTTTTAAATTGCCGCAACAGTAAGTAAGTAGCAACGCGTTGTGAAAATTACGCATGTGCAAAAATTTCACAATTGTGAAATTTCATTAAACGCGTTTGCAACTTTCTCAAAACACATTGGGACAATAGAAATGAAAAGGAGAGTATGGCCAAAATAGAATTCGTGAACGTGTTTTGAAAAAAGTACACACAAATTGTTTAAGCAACGAGTTGTGACAAGTTCGAGCATCACAACACGATGCAAGCTTCACAAACAAATTGTGCGCCAACACGTTGTGGATCTAACCCCACCCCAGCCGTTACACCAAGTTAATCTCGTAGCCCTACAGAACTATACGGCATGCAATTACATGCACGTTTAAAATATTATGGGTAACATTTTGACCACAGAAATACACACACGTCCCACCCACACACACAGTTTGCCTTCCTGCAATTCTTGCAGACGACACAAAAATAATAAATGTAGAACCCTATTGTAACTAACCGATTTACCATATTTGTGTGTTTATTCCAGGCACTGTTAGTCATCCTGCCTGCTTACACTGTTGCCATGAAGAATGGTCACAAATATTCTGTGAAGATCTTTTTAAAAAATTTCCTGGAACGGAGGAGCATTCAAGACAATATTATGCGAAACTAATTACATAACAAAAAGTGTTTATTTTATTGACACACAGGACACTAACAATAAAAGAGAAGTAAATAAAGACTTTTTGTTGTAAAAAAGCTTGAGGGGATTACTTGCTGATCTAGGCTCTCTGAGACTGAATACTGGTATTTAATTTTTGGAGATTGTATCATTTTTTTCTAAAAAATACTTGTCCTGATAGGGCAAAAATGGGAAAAAAAGATCTCTCCCCAGAGTCTTACAAATTTTGCAGAAAAAAAAATTCTTTTTGAGCTTTCTTGGGTGTTTTGGGCCCCCTTTTTTAATTTTATGGTGAGCAATAAAAAAATCATAGAGCTCTATAGCTGACTCTGCATACTTTGATGTAGGTGTGTGGGAGACAAACTTCTTTTAAATTTGCAACTGGTTATAAAAAATAAAAGGACGGTTATGTTGTATCATGCTTCACTTTACTAACTACAATTGGCAACCGGAAAGTATTAATTGTCGCTTACCTGGAATTCATACAATTTTTTCCAAAAAATTAATTCACCTGTCACCATCTCATGTAAATAATTCTAAAAGAAATTCGTGGACTAGACACAGGCTCAGTACACTCATTGGATTTCAGTTTTAATTCCATCATAAGAAATTTTCAATGCATGACAAACATTACACATGTACGCCAATGCGGTCTCTGTGGCCCCGTTTTGTTTTGCAAAAGGCAGCAAGCCACTTATGGATTCATACGGCCATTTTTTAAAATTTTCCATTTTTCCTCACTGAAAATGTCCGTCAGATTTGTGATTGGGAAAATAGTAAATGCCTTATCAAGCTTCAAGTATGTAGCAAATCAAAGGAGATATTGTTCAGAGCAGGTAAAAAACTGTGCAATGAAGGCTTTACATGTTGCGCAGTGGACTCCAGTTTTGTTAATTTTTGAATATTTGCAGTTTAAACAAGAAATTACATTCATGAATGATAAATATGTCGTATATGGTATTATATTAACAAGCCGCATCTTAGTTGGGTAAATGGTTTACAATTCCGATCGACTAAATACAAGTTTCAAGTGGTAAATAGTAAAAAATAATATTCACACTAACCTTTGAACATAGTGACAATACAAAAAAATTGTTCAACACTGGATTTTTAAAGAGGATCATTGTGATCTATGCTGTTATTATTATGCAGCCACCAATTTCATGAGATGTGGCCAAGGATCGTTTTCTGCAAACTTATTTTGAAGTATCGACAAGGCGGCTTATTAATATTCGACGAAACAAAACAGGATCAGTGCACCCAATGGATCACAGGCTTTATTCCGTCATGTATAAGATGTATGATAACGAAATAAAGGTTGTAATCCAAGAGAGAGTGTAATCCCCCAGTGGCTTCCAAAAGGCATTGATACAATGCGAGGTTTTGAACAGCTACTGATGTGAATAGTTAGAGATGAAATCTGGCCTAAAAGTGACAGTACTAATCACGAAACTTGCTTTAAGGCTGTTCATCTCTAATGATTCACATGATGCCTGTACAGCAACTGTCATTGGAACCAGCATTGTGGGAAGCTACTGTGTAATCCCATGGTGCATTGAGCTGTTTCATTTCCTCAAATATCATAAGCCCTACACGCATTGATGCATCAGTACAATTTTATTAATATACATGGTTCCTGCATTTGTTCTCCGTTAGTCAATTGTATGAAACTTTGTTCCACAATGCAATGTGTTGTTATAACAGCCAGGAGGTTATGTCAAATACGCCTAATGCATAGTGGGAATGAATTCCAATAGAAATGACTTCCCAGAGAATAAACACTCAGAACCACATACTTCAAAAGATTAGTTATTTTTTCTTTTTTAATTGAATGAAAACACGTTGATTATCTTTTTGTAAACTTTGTTTGAGTGTGTATTGTGTAGAAATTATGCTGAAATAAATATACTGAAAATTGAAGATAATTTGTTACAAAGTCCCGAATTGTATTGATTTGAGATTGCAGTTGTTTGGTGTGATAAGGCCCGAAAAAGTCTGTTTGTCCTTGTCCGGACCTCCTGCTCAAAGTGGTCGCCTTTTTTCTCAGTCCAAACCCATAGGGACCGTTGGATACTGACACAACTATTTCACCCTGTTCGTAAAGGCGATCAGTAGGGATATTCACGGTTCGGACAGGCTGCTAAGATGTCAACGAACGGGTTGCAGATGTGAATGGAAGGACACGCTCAGGACTTGAGGTTCAATTTGAATAGCAATGATGAGCATGCATATCCCATTCGTATTTTCCACAAACTGTTCGATGACAATTCTTAGCAGCCTGGTCCAAGCCTTGTGTCGTCCTACTGATTGCCTATTGAACATCGTGAGTGAAATTGAAAGTTTCCAGTATCTATCACTATTACAATTGTATTGTGGGTATGTCTGGAGGACACAAAAAAAATCACTAACCAGCCTTAACAGTGGGTGAGTTGTGAAAAGGGTTGTAAAACACTTGATTGTGGGGGGGGGTCTAAGTGTGCATCTATGCCTCGTGCCAACAATGCGTTGCACAAAAAAGTACCGGCACCCCCACCCTTTTTTCTATATGAACTGGTCACATTTACTATGAAATTGTGGCATAATTAATTATACCCTTTGTATTTGCTATGGTGTCTTAGTGCATTATAAGCACAAATTAAAAACATGATACAAAGTAGGTGCGGAGGGTATAAGGTAATTATGGACAAAATTTGCCAGGAAAAAAAAATAGCATGCAATACTAATCAACTTCATTACTCTGGCTCATACTTTTTTGACCACTTCAGAACGTAAGCTTGCTTCCCCACTAAAACGGAGCACTGTCGCGTTGCAAGGAGGACGCGTGTACATGCATGATCAAAAAGCGAGTTTGACGCGTTTGTTATGTCCAAAAAATTATGAGCCAGAGTATCGAGTATAACTACTCGCATGAAGAAATGCCAGCAAGCACTTATACATACGGGAACAAAAAGGGATTACATTCTGCAGAATGTAAACTTTATAGTTTATTTCATGTCTTATTTTCTTTTTACTGCAAAGGTTGCTGCAGGTAGACAATTGCAATTAATTTGATTTTTGGTCATTGATCATTTCTTCGATTTTACGTCACATGGTACACTTGGAAATTTTGCAAACCACAAATGTTCCGGACAAGTAGTTGGTTGGTGTGATATACATGAGGCAAACGGTAAAGGAAAAACAAAAACAAATTTGATTTTTAAAAACCCAGTTCACTAATTTATTTTTATATCAAGATTTGTTGTGTTAGGGCTAACATACCGTTATGACACAGTTGTTACACGTATGTAAAGGCCGAACTGGTTAAGATGTGGTCCCATTTTATTCATGTTTACGGTAAATGTGACGAATGCAAGAGGTCTGAAATCATGGAATCGAAAGTTGAATAATGATTAATTTTAGTAAACACGTTTTCCAGTACACAATGGACATGATTAATAAGAATTTTGAATATGAATGTTATTTATGCCATCGTGCTCTTAAACCCTTGTGCATTATCACTCGTGGTTACCTCTTGCATTAAGGGCAACATGCAAGGTACGGTGACTGTTAGAGGGTTAACTGTTATTCGACCAACAGGGTGGCTTGTACAACACTACATTTTGATAGCTAATGTGACACACACAAATTTGGGTTGAATGAATTCTGTATTTTCAGTCAGTATAATTGTTTTCAGTAAAATTCAAGTAACCATGACGGGGTTAAGCCTGGTGTGAAAGCGGATATAATCCAGGGGGAACCACAGTCCGGGCCTCCATATAGAACGGTTAACGGAATAAGCGTGAAATTGAATTAAGAGTCGCGACTGAATCAAGTGCTTATTCTTTACATTGTAGCGGAAATGAGTCTGGAGGGACTAAATTACTTCTACACCGGTCAGCTGGGGCATGCTGTTTATATCCACCAAATCGCATGCATGACCCCCCCCCAAATTCATAAACAGAAATCTCTTGGGCATTACCTGTCTTTATATGCCCAATCATAGCATGAACATCCAAATTCATATAAAAACTCCTAATCTGAACCACTATGAATGTAAACATGGTGAGACTGATGTTCACAAGGCCCCAGGGCCTAGACACCACCCGATTTGGATGGCGTTGCCCCTGAAAAATCAAACGATGACAGGATACGTATGCATTGTTCACGCCCCGATCTAAAACAAGCACCGTACCACTGGATTTTCCGAAAATTCCCGATTATTTGCTGATTGGAACACAATATTCAGAGATAATGTCAGCCAGCAAAAATCAAAATGTCAACCGACCGAGAAAAACATGCTCACATTAGTTTCTATGTGTCTTTTTGTAAACAAAACTGGTCCAGAACCCCACAGAAAATTTTGAGTCATAATTTCAAAACAAGAAAAAGTCCTGAACTTTTAGGCAAATCAGTCACTTCACAAAAAATCTTCAGGTATAGCCCAGCAAAATTGTCCTAACTTGGCGAAGAAACGAGAAAGCAGAAAATAAAGAACAGAGAAAAGGAAACGGTCAAATTTCAAGGGGGGGGATTTCAGCATTTGAGCCAAAACAAATGTCCGTCTTCGGGGAATTACAATGACGAATTGTGCTTTGGGGATAGCCACCGTCCTGTCAAGTCAAGCTCACACTCAATTTATAGTATCGCGTCTCGGACATCTTCGGAGTCCTGCGGAACTGTGAGCTGTTGCCGTAAGGACCCAAAGCGACCGCCGGTCAAGGATTGTTGCATTTTATTTATGATCCGTTTCATTACTATAGTAAAGTTCATGTGTTTAGTCGCTCGAAAATCATGGTCAAACTTATGATTCTTCTGTGAATGGGATGTGCCAGAGGTTAGTAGTCCAAGGTAATGCATAATTAAGCCCAATGAGGCTTCGTTAATGAAAATTTACGTTTATTAGGGCTATTTGTACAAAACCAATGGCAATTTATTTGGCGGTATTGGGAACCTTTCATGAAGACTACTTAAATAAACATCATAGTAAGAAGTCATGTTTCTTAGTCTTGCTGTAAATGATGATCATTCCAGAAACGAACTAGGGAGTAGGCACAGGCCAAGATCCTTTTCAACACTCATTTTCAGTCCCCTGGTATATTTTTTATTCTGAAAAATATGTTTTTATTTAGTTATTCTACACACAATCACCTTTTTAGCTCTCATTATCAGTCTTGGTATATATTAAATGTATTTTGGAAAAGTGTTTCTTAATAGTTATTTCTACACAAGTTAAGATTCTTTTAGCTCTCATTTTAGTTCTGGTATATGATGTTGTTCTGAAAATACGTTGGTTGTTATGAAAATAGGGTTTTTATTTTTTAGTTAGTTTCTAAAAGCTTAAGACTGGACCTTTTGTTTCTATTGGGCACAAAATCAGCGGAGGAGCCAGATTTCTGTTCTGGGGGAAAACCGTGGGTTAAGTTACATTTTGGGTGGATTTTTGAAGAAAAGTGAATTGTTTTGGGAAAAATAACCCCCAAAATTTGAGTTTTACTTTATATTTTCATTTGCTAGTTCCCCCAAACTGATGGAAAAATTAGTTGGTCATTTTTTAGAGTAGCAAAGTAATTTTCAGTGCATTATTAAAAAAAATCAGTAACGGGGGGAGTCTCAATTTGCTATTAGCTCAAAAAAAAAAACACATTATGTGTATAAATCAATAACTGAGGTCCTGATTTCCTTCAATGTTGACTGAAACGTATGTATTTCCCTTTTGAAGAAGGGGAATGCACCAAAATACCTATCCCCCCATAAGAAAATGGTCCAACCAGTGACCCAGGGTCAACCAGTGACCTTTGCTCTTCTCTTATTCGTTGTGGCCCTGAGCCCAGACGGAAACAGAACCATTATATGATGTGGGGCAGGCCTGGAAGAGGGAAGTCAACATTGGAAAGGAAATAAGGCCTCAGTTATAGGATTTATAAAACATAATTGTTTTTGACTAAAGTCATTACCTGAGCTGAGGTGTCCTTACCACCAATGTTGGACTGAAAATATGCATAACCTCCGTTGAAGATTTTCAATAAACCCAGACTAGCACCTAGGCAGTCGGAAAGAGGAAAATAATGTTTCGAAGAGCGGGTCGATAGGATGCAGCCAAAGTTGAAACCAAAAAACGCCCAGAGCACAAAAAACACAGGAATCTAGATTCCTAAAAGTCAGCAAGCCAATAACTCACCTAGACAGTGTAGTACACCAAAAAAGGGGTGGTAATAGGACCTTAGACCTTTATAATGTGTGTTTAAAGACCCTGGCCAAAGTTTTTGGGGAGAGCCCAGAGCCGAGATCCCGCAGAAAAAAACCAAGCCTACGGAATAGGCGAGAGAAGAGCTCTGAAGGAGACCGGAGTGCGACGTAGGCTTGGACAAAGGGCCAGGAGCACCCGCGGCAAGGCGGAGAACAAGGCTTAACAGACTTGCAAACAACAATGAGGATCGAGAGGGCGCCAGAGACAGCAGAGAAGCGCAAGGCGGACCCGCGTAAAAGACGCGGGGCAAAGAAGCCTAACCCAAAAAAAACAGATGAGAGGGCCCCCTAGAGAGAGGGTTCCGATCAGATTAAAACCAGATGAAACCAGGGGAGAGCCGGTGGAGATAAAGTTGAGAGACTGAAGAAGGTAAAGCCCCAGCCCGATGAAGGGCGAGAGATAAGTCCGACCCTAACCCAGGAGAAGAACAAAGAAGAAGATACAGGAAGAGAAGGAAATCTCCGAGCTAAAACAGCCGGGAAAGGGGACCCAGAGAGAGTAATAAAGGAGAGGACTAGAGCGACGCCGCACCCAAGGGATAATAGGGGGCTTCGCCAAGAAGACTCGACGATTAAAATCAGATTCCCAAGAGGGAAACTAGCTTTAGGGTCAGGGGAACGGGACGCCTTACAGGAGTCAAAAGAACGAGCCAACGTCACTGAAGAACGAACCAAACAACCTTGACTGTGGGAGGGTGAGCTAGTCGACCGAGAAAAATCCAGACATACGGATCGATCGGAGGACAGCTAACAAGACTCAAGATAGCGAAAAAAATCCCACATCAGGCTGTCACGCCAGGAGGGAGGAGAGGGGACGATTCAGGCATCGACTAGGAGGGAGACAGAACAACCGAGGAAAGAACGAGGGCAGACCTCACACAAATACCGGGAGCCGCGCGCCGCAGAACTGGGCAACCGAAGAGGAGTCAAGGCTAGATTAATGATTAAATTAGCCCTCCCCAGGTGGGCCAGAGTCAATCCCAGCCCGAAAGGTAGACTAGACAAAGTGGGGACGTCTGCCAGTGGGGAAAAACCAGAGGTTAGCTCACAGAAAACACAAGTCGAGCTCGAGAAGAGGAGTGAAACAACTCGACAACAAAACTCGAGACGTCAGACATGGAAGAATGGTAACAACAGGGGTTTACGCCCCGGAGACATTCCCGCCCGGGGGCGAGAAGCTCCCAACCGATTTTAAAGTTCAGGTCACAGACTTAGAGGGGATAAAAATCCCAGTAGGAAGTGCGGCCAGACCACCATGTCAAGGGCTACTAGATCCTAAAAAAAAAAAGACAGGAGCAGAGGACCGAACGTGCCCCAAGACCCCGAGGGTACCAGGGAAAAAGTACGAAGTCCAGTCGCAAGGCAAAACGGGAGGGAAGACAAGACCTTGCCAACTGCCAAGAACAACTAAGAAAGCCGCCAGTGAAGGCGAGTTCGGAGAAACCCACCACACAAGGGAATACCCCATCGAGGGATTCACAGCTAGGCAGCACAGTTGGGACAGAAGGCGTGGCAAAGAAAAAAACCCGCAAGTGAGGGAATCAAACAAAGGGGCCTGAAGACGCTGGGGGGGGGGGGGAAAGGATCCCCCAAGGCAGACCCCGACGAATCGGGAGCACACACTGGGCCTTAAGATAGGAATCGCGCTAGGCCCGGACGAGCCCAGCGCTAGGCTGGACGTAGGCCTTAACGCTAGGCCCGACAAGAAGGCCCAAGCTAAGACCGTAAAACGAGCCCACGAGGAGCACAGTGAGCGACCAAAGCCAGGGTCCAAGTCCCAGAAGGAGACAGCAGGACAAGGCTAGCCAGACGGGAGCCTAAGAAATGGCGAGGAACTGTCAAAGGCAGCCCCTTATCTCCCAAACAACAGGGAAGAAGGGACCCATGGTCAAGAACGACCCAACAGTGGCTAGTGTAAAGGCAAAGTCGAAAGGACCTCAAGGGCTAGGAGTTAAGCCTGGGAGCACAGGTAAGGTTAGGCAACAGAGCAAAGCACCCGCGCCCAGGACAAATGGAGCCCAGAAGGGGCAGGGACATCCACCTGGGTGGGAGACAAGCCCAAAGGGGAGGGTAACCCGAGCACCAGGTCAAGACTGAATGACACAAGCCGAGGGGACCGGCCAGCAGAGCAGGCTAGGCCAAGAGGGCACCAGCCGGCATATAAACCGAGGTCTCGGCGCCCGCACGCGAGTGAGGACCGAGCGGCCAAGGGACAAACAGCCAAGACACGATGTTCAGGTTCCCATACGGGGTGTAAGGCTAAGGGGGACGGACATAAAGCCCCTACCACAGGCCTGAGCCGGCCCAGGGAAGCCCCTGGAGGGGCGACGTTAGACCGGAACAGGCGCCGGCCTCAAAAACCCCGACGGGTGGCCAAGGTAACAACCACAGCAGCAGAGCATAGCCCGAGCCAGAGGCCAGGTAGGCTAGGCCCGGACAAGGGTCCAGCTTAAGCTGCATGGAAGAACCCGGGGCCAGCTACCCGACTGGGATGAAGGGTCTAAGCGAGAGTAGTAGCAAAGGCTAGCGATTGAAAGCCAAGGCGAAGGTCAAAGGACCGCCAAGGGCCTAAAGACCCAAAGACCAGTACCACATCAATGGATACATGGTCTTGACCCAAGGGGGGAACAGAGACTAACGCCCAGACCGCAAACGACACTAGGCCCGGCTCGGAAAGCGATGCTGGCCCAGTCGATCCCCAGGAGGGGAGAAGCGAAGCTGCATCATAGACAGAGTCCAAGCTCCCCGAGAGGGACAGCGGACCAGGCTAGCCAGCCGTAAGCCAACAGCTAGAGCCTAAGAGCCAGGACCGCAAAGGCCTAGCTGGCCTGCGCCTAACTGAAAATGACGGCAGCGACAAAAGCGCCGGCGACCCAGGCTGAATTAGCCCATGGGAGCGGAGAGGGTATAGCAGACAGGAAACAAGGCTAACACACGCCGCACGGGAAGCCCGAGCAGCGAAAGCAGAGTGCATAAAGGCGAAGGTCCGGATCTCGACGACGCTGCAAGCTATAGCACGGCAGGCTGCGCCCCACGCCAGGCCGAGGGCGGCCTAGGCCCGCCACCGACAGGGCAAGGAGCACCCTAAGTACACCAAACAAAGAGGTGGGGGACCCTGATGCAGCAGCTAGAGAACGTCGGGGGGGGGGGGGGGGGGGGGGTGGGGGGGGGGGGGGGGGGGGGGGGGGGGGGGGGGGGGGGGGGGGGGGGGGGGGGGGGGGGGGGGGGGGGGGGGGGGGGGAAATAGGGAAGGGGGGGGGAAGTGGGGGGGGGGGGGGGGTAAAAAATATGGGGGGGGGGGGGGTGGGGGGGGGGGTGGATATTTGGGGGGGGGGGGGTGGGGGTGGGGGGGGGGGGGGGGGGGGGGGGGGGGGGGGGGGGGGGGGGGGGGGGGGGGGGAAATAGACGCCCGGTGGTAACACCCGGATAATTACACAAGTCTGAGAGGGTCCACACAATAAGGGCAAGGCACATGCCCAAAAATAGGGGTGTTGATGAATGAAGCCATCTAGGCTAGGCCGCCCACCTGGGGGGGAGCCCTGCCAAAGAGGGGACTTGGATAGACCTGAGAGAACCGCCGAGACCTACGGAATCCCCGAAGGGAGGCCCGAGAGCCAACAGTCAGCGCGACATCCCCGCAAAGGAGACAGGTCGCGGCGGAGAGTTTGAACGTCACACAGCGAAGGCGGAAACGCAACGAAGAGAAGCAGCCCCCGCAAGAGGGGACCAGTCGCAGTGGTTAAGGCTGAAACATCAACCGCCACGACGGGGAAATAAACAGCCACCATGTGCAACGAGCCAATCACCTCAGAGAGGTGAGAACGCTTAAAAGAGAGTATCTAGCGCCCGTAGGCGGGAAACAAGCCTTAAAGTCCGGGAGAACGAGTATTACAACACGCGAGCGAAGAGAGATAATAGCGACATAGGGCTAAGCACGGGAACGACAAGCAGCGCGCCATGAGAGGGCATGCTGAAGCCGCACTGAGCCCCGCGGAGGGCAAGCCCCGGTGAGGCGGCCCCAAGGGGGCGCGAGAGAACGGAAGCACCCACGGGGTGTGCCGTAACGGCAGACAGAACCGTGCGGAATAGCGTGGACGATCCGACTCCGGTAACCCACAAGGTACCCGCGTAAGGGGGCACCAAACCTGGAGAAGCCACCGCGCGCTCCCCCCTAGCCTGTGAAGGCCTGGGAAGCATGCGCACCGAGCCAGATGAACCGCGTGGCTAGAAGCTGCCTGACGGGGGTGTGCCGAACCGGCTTTGAAAACGTAGGGGCCACTAGCGCGGGACGATCCGCACAAGTAACCGCACACTGGTACCCCCGTGTAAGCTGGGGGACCAACACTGGCGCAGCGTCCCGAGCGCCCCAATATACCGTGAAGGCCCGGTGAAGCAGGCAGCACGAGCCAGGATTGACACCGGTGGCTAGAAGGCTAGCCATGCGGGGAGGCCGTGAGCGTAACGAACCCCCGGCGACCAGTTACGGGGAGCCGAGGAGGAACCACATCAGGCTTAACGAATATCAAGCCCGAGGCAGGTACCACGGCGGCGCGGTTGCAAGAGTCCGTGGACCCCAAACCACGAGCCGCCGGGTGGCGGTACTGGCGATGGATCGGCCCAAGAAACCGGGCGTCATCATTGCCAACACACCGGCTTACCGGAAGGACTGCAGCCGCCCGATCTCACAGGGAAAGGGCAGAGCAGCCCACGCTTGCTGCACCGATAACGCAACAAGCTAAATCAGGCGAGCCAGAGCGGCAGTGTCCTAGCCAGGCAAGCCCCTAGGGAGCCGGCCGACTAGCACACTAAGAAGCAACCGAGGCGCCATACGGGATGTCCGCAGCCGCAAAAATACCCCAAGGGAAAAAGGCAAGAGCAGGAACGAGATAGGCCTGCACCGGAGGACGAAGAAGCCCCTAGAGCTAGACCAGGTGAGCCAGCGGCCGGTAGCGAGGTTGGTCGCCGGGAAACTCCCGAGAGAGAAAAAGGAAAGAGAGGAAACGCAAACCAACTTCCCACTAAACCGCCATGAAGTAGCCTGAAGTACAACATCTTAAGGGCTCCCAAAGAGAAGGGGTCGCCCTGGAAGAACCTCGGAACGGACCAGAACACCACCCCCCCTTTTTCCTTAGCAAAATAGACAGGGAAACTGTGTTCAATGGCGAACCATTGAAAACAGAAAGGGCCACAGCAAAGGAGAACGAGCACCAAACGGAGCGACAGCGGAAGCGAGACCCGAAAGAAAGCACGGAGAAAGAGGGTAGCGGGGGCGGCGAGGGGAAGCGAGCCAAATGGGCGCGCGTGTCGGACCGAAAACAAGCATTAGAAAAGAAAAACACAAAGGGTGCCACGTGTAAAAGACCCCGGACCGCCAACACGGAGACAAAGAACCGGTCGCGGTAACAAAGTCACACGCGGGGTGGGGTAAGACTTTTCCAAGCCAGTTTTCAATTTTATTTTAGTAAATATACAACAAGCATAAGAATAAATAATAGACCACACACACACAATAGAAATGGTTTAGTGAAGTAAACAACTACAAGAAAAACAGAAACAGGCTCACAAACTCAAGGATCCAAAGCACGCAAACAAGTGCGGGCAATGGCTGCCTTTGTGTACCTTTTTTTCCGCACCCAAATCACATTGACCGCAAGGCGGGACAAAAAAGGGATATATATATATAGAAGAACCTTCGACGGGCGAAAAAAAAAAAACAACCAGCTATTCCGGAACCAGGTAGAGTGATATTCAAATTAATATAATCCAGAATTTATAAATCCAGTAATTGGTGTGTGTGTGGTATATATATCGGAGTATTCAGATTTAAAAGACCATCCAGTCTGTAACAATAAAGTCGCAAGTTGGCTGCAGTAGACAGAACCGCGATAAACACACGTCAGTTCAGGTTGCTGCCAAAACGGAATGAGAAGAGCAAAGGTCAACTGGGTGTGACTGGGGTCACTGGTTGGGGACCATTTTCTTATGGGGGTGTGATAGGTATTTTGGGGCATTCATGTCAAAGGGACAATGCAATGTTCAGGTCAAAATTGGTGTAAAGAATCAGTCAGTGTAATGATTTTTTAATGATTTCAATGACATCTGACCTCATCTATATCCCTTGTAACAAATACAATTTTACCAAGTTATGAACTTCCTCTCAATTAGCTCAATTGAAATGAAACTTCTCGGAAAGTATGCTAACATGACATTATTTTTAGTACAATATTTATTAATCAATTACTCGAGCTACTAAGGATGGTAAAAGTTTCACTTTATCTGTTCCCATTCATCTATTCTCATTGTCCCTTATTTAGCGTTAGGGTAGGATTAAAGGAGAGAGTTCAGGGTCCTGGGTTTAGGGAACTGGGGTAAATGGAATGGATTAAGTGCAACCCCACGATCAGACAGACTACAGCATGTGTAGTCCACAGTGGAAAATGAGAGCATGAGCGGTTCAGTGGAAATTATAGCACAGGTGACCATGTTCTGATGAAAATGTGCAGGACTGTGATCTTTAGACCCGTTAAATAATGAGGTCGAGCCCCACCAGGGCAAACGTTTGTTGTGTATTTGGGCAAAGGATACTTAGTCTCAAATGCCTCGTGACCCAAGTGACAAGTGGGGAGCTGTTATGGGGGATATACCATCTAAGTGCTGATAAGTTTGTGCGACGAGCCAGACTAACCACCTAAATGAAGTGACATGATTGTGATGATTTCCTGATGGCAGCGTAGTATTAACTGGCAATCATGCCATGAGTGTCATGTTTATGGCCGATTACACGAGATTATACTGGACATTATTACATTATGAATGTACTACACATGAAGTAATTCATGTAAATACCGCTTTCTGTTAGTCAGATTATTTCTCTAAATTTAATGCACCATACTCTGTTTGACCTTGTATGACAGTGGGAACTCGCCAGAAGGTTACACGCTACACAAGGGTGTCCAACCTTTTTGATGCAGGGGAGGCATTGGGTGAATCCACACTACTGGTGCCACTAGCAAGTTAATGGGGGGCTCAGTTTGGTTTATGACGGACTATAGAGTCTGGAAGTAGGACCCAATCTATACCAATTATTTGCCGAATGGGACCAATAGCTACCCAGAAGATGCAGCTTGTAGGCCAACAAATTTAACACAAATTGTCCTTTTTCTCAAAGAAATGTGGACCTTTTTAGCACATTTGGACACATTTTGGATTCAGGTGAGGAAATTGGACTATAAATTTCCCACATGTTTTGAAAAGTTCAGGTTTCAGATTGATGAAATTGGACTAATTTTCCAACAATGTTTAGAGAAGTGGCAGTTTTCAGATGAGCAATTTTGAAACCTAATTTCAAATGACATCTGTTTTTTTAAATCGATTATTTCAGCATTTATGCATTTTTATTTTTTCGGGGAAGTACTCGCAGGCACATGAGCTCTTAGCGGGCCGCAAAGGGCCAGGGCAGAAGTTTGGACACCCCTGAGCTAAACGAGCATAGAAAAACAAAGGCGTGCCGCGGTAAGACCCGGCCCGCCAACACGGAGACAAAGATACCGTCGCGGTAACAAAGTCACACGCGGTAAAAGAATTTTCCAAAGCCAGTTTTCACATATTTTATTAAATATACAACAAGCATAAGAATAAAATAATAGACACACACACCCAATAGAAATGTTTTATTGATAGTAAACAAACTACAAGAAATCAAGGCAAAAATCAAGGCATCCAAAGCACGCAAACACGTGCGGCAATGGCTGCCTTTGTTTACCTTTTTTTCCCGCACAAAAATCACATGACCGCAACGGCGGCAAAAAAGGATATATATATAGAAGAACTCTCCGACAGGCGAAAAAACAACAGCTATTTCCGACCAGGTAGAGTGATATTCCAATTAATATAATCCAGATATAAATCCAGTAATTAGTGTGGTATATATATAGGAGTATTCCGATTAAGAAAACCATCAGTCTGTAACAATAAAGTCTCAAATTTGGCTGCAGTTAGACAGAGCCGCGATGAACACACGTCCGTTCAGGTTGCTGCCAAAACAGAATAAGAGAAGAGCAAAGGTCAACTGGGTGTGACCTGGGGTCACTGGTTGGACCATTTTTCTTATGGGGGTGTTATAGGTATTTTGGGGCATTCCACTTCTCAAAAGGGAAATGCATATGTTTCAGTCAACATTGGTGTAAAGAAATCAGCTCAGTGTAATGATTTTTACTGATTTCAATGACATCTGACCTCAACATCTATATCCCTGCAACAATATACAAGTTTACCAAGTATGAACTTCATCTCAATTAAGCTCAATTGAAATGAACTTTCATCTGAAAGTATGCTTAACACTGACATATTTTTATGTACCTTTATGTATTACTCAATTTACTCTAGCTACTAAGGATGGTAAATTTCTACTTTATCTGTTCCCATTTCATCTATTTCTCATTTGTCCATTATCTTAGGCTTAGGGTTAGGATTAAAGGAGAGAGTTCAGGGTTAGGGAACTGGGTAAATGGGAATGGATTAAGTGACAACCCCCAAGATCAGACATGAATGACAGCATGTGTAGTCCACAGTGGAAAATGAGAGCATGAGCGGTTCAGTGGAAATTTATAGCACATGTGATCCAGTGAAAAGTGCAGGACTTGTGATCTTTAGACCGTTAAATAATGAGGTCGAGCCCCACCATGGCCATACTTAGTCTCAACTCCCTCGCTGACCAAGGGACAATGGGGGAGCTGTTACGGGTGATATTACAATCTAAGTGCTGATACGGTTGTGCGCCTAGCCAGCTACCACCTAAATAAGTGAAATGATGTGATGATTTCCTGATGCAGCGTAGTATTAACTGGCAATCATGCCATTTGGTGTCCTGTATGGCAGATACACTAGCGTTAATAAATGGACATTATTCAACATTATGAATGTATCTACCATGAATTAAATTCATGTAATACCGCTTTCTCTGTTAGTCCAGATTTATTTCTCTAAATTTAAGGCACCATACTCTGTTTGACCTTGTCATGACAGTGGGAACTCGCAGAAGAGTTACACGCTACACCAGGGGTGTCCAACCTTTTTGATGCAGGGGCTGCATTGGTTGAATCCACCACTACTGCGTGCCACTAGCAAGTAATGGGGGGGGGCTCAAGTTTGGTTTATGACGTGCCTACGAGAGTCTGGAAGTATATAGGACCCATATCTATACCAATTATTTGCCGAATGGGACCAATAGCTACACCAGAGATGCAGCTTTTAGGCCAAATTTAACACAAATTGTCCATTTTTCTCAAGAAATGTTGACCTTTTTAGCAAATTTGGAAAATTTTGGCTTCAGTTTGAGGAAATTGAACTAATTTTCCCACAATGTTTTAGAAAATCTCAGGTTCAGATTGATGAAATTGGACTAATTTTCCAACAATGTTTACAGAAGTGCAGTTTCAGATTGAGGAAATTGAACTAATTCAAATGACATCTGTTTTTTTAAATCTATTATTCAGATATTTATGCATTTTATTTTTTCTGGGAAGTACCTCGCAGGTCACATATGAGCTCTTAGCGGGCCGCAAAGGGCCCGCGGGCAGCAGGTTGGACACCCCTGCGCTATACGCAGCAGTCATGCGTGCATTTTGCTTTGCTGTCTTTGTTCGTGATTGTAATTACACTCACACTTGGGCGCGGTATCATGATGAGGTAAAACACGGTAGCTTACACAATAACATACCTCAATGAGAAGACTTCAGACCGTGGAACCTGCCCACAGTCACCATAATCTACATAGTAGAGATCAATTTTGTTGTCTTCCAGGAAGCCCAAGATACGAGCCCTATACCAGAGATCGTCACCCTGGAATGGAGCTGCCACAATGTCTCCAGTGCCGAGACCCACGGGTTTGTATTGCTGTATGGGAGATATATTACACAAGTTTTAAAATTGAGTTTTACTTAAAGCGACATAATGGCATAAAAAAATATTCAGACATAATGAAAAGGACCCCTACTGAAATCACTTCCACGAGTTTGAAAACAATTTGGATGTTTACATTCTGTAAAAACAGGAAGGGTTCCAGAGAAGAAGGTGGCAGTTCGTGGCAATTTCTGGAACAGAAGACCAAGGTGTTCACATCCCTGACAAAATTTACAGTGTATCTATAGCATGTTTTGTGACACAATTCAAAAGCATTCAGACCAGGATTCAGGCATTGTACTTTAAGCTTGTAGTAAGATATGATCTGGCAAGTGAAAGATGGATTAGCCGGGATTAGCACATATACAATAGCAATGGTCTGTGAGCTGATGACAGCATGCTTTCAAGTTTGGTAAAATGCTGGCAGTAATGTCAGCATCCTTTTTCCAGAAATTGCCACGAACTGCCACCTCCCCCTCTGGAACTTTTCTTGTTTTTACTGTTTTTACAGAATGTAACCATCCAAATTGTTTTCAAACTTGTGGAAGTGATTTCAGTAAGGGTCCTTTTCATTATGTCTGAATATTTTTTTATGCCATTATGTCGCTTTAACTTTACAGATTTGTGGGGAAATATCAACCATTACGATTTTCCCCATTACCTGCGCCATTTGTCTCAGAGATACAAAATGTCTGTAGCAAACTATTTTCAACAAATCGGTATGAATAATAATTCAAACTTTTGATAATACTTGGATTGGTGGATATTCAGGTTAGTAACTGGTTGTTGTTGTTACAACGCTGTTTATCGGCAATTCTGGTGAAAAAGAACAGATGGTTCTTGTTGTTTTTACAACGCTGTTTATCGGCAATTCTGGTGAAAAAAAACAGATGGTTCTTCGGGCGACTGTGTTGCCTAAAGAACAATTTCAAGAGCCACTGACCAAAGACTGGCAGCTATTGCATTTACGACCTTCTTGCATTCACAGACTATTATGTGTTTTGCTGAAACAGCTCACTTACATGTTGCGCTGATTTCTGTTTCTGTATTCAGATGCATACATATTCCAGCCTTGTGGTATCAGCAGTGGAGGTACCAAAGAAGATGAGTGAAAACCAAGAAAAGGTGGTGAGGTGATGGGGTCAATTCCCCCAGTTGAGTATCTTTCCCCCTCCTTCATCTCCTTTTCCCAGTCACTCCCCTCCCCTTTGAAAAAAATGGAGCCCCAAAATATCCTACAATGCCTAATTTTGGAACAAAAATGTTAATTCACTAATTCTATAGACATGATTTGTTAATTCCTTGGAATTAGCATATATCCCTGTACAATTTTAATCCAACAGCTATTTTAACTCCAAATAGCTAGATTTGGGATTTAGATATAAACAGATAGGCAATTTAAGATGTTGGCCCTGTCTGATTGCATGTACAGCAATGCGGTATAGCGCCATCTCTGCTCAGATCAGGTCAGCTTCCAATCATGAGAAGATATAATGTTTTGAATTTAAAATATCTGATTAAAGGATAAAGGATTTCAAACATCAGTTTTGATTTGGAAATTCATGGAGATCACATTATCAAGGGGGCTGTAATTTGAATTTAATCTTAACAGGAATCAATAATGATGGACGATTAGTACTTTTACTTATGGTGAAATTCAAGCATTAAATCATGGAACAATGAGGAAAACCTAATATGCTGTGTGTAAACCGAGTTTCTCTACCAAGTCTCCTACTTTCTGGCAGGAAAATCGTCTATATCTAACTGCTCGGATTCACTTCTCCTTACAAGGACTCACTTCTCCTTACAAGGACTCACTTCTCCTTATAACAACATCTTTCATATGATCAGGTCAGGATTTCTTTCTGGGCCTGCTACTGGTATCCTGGTAACCAGTAGCACCTGTCCCAGGGCTGGGTTGACGGCGGCTAAACCGTCACCCCATCAGGTTTCTCTGGAAATCTGGTAGCTGGTAATCCTAGTACAACTAAAAAGATCTACCTACAAGGGCGTCGGCTCTGGAGAGCTAATGGCGGCCATCCAGCACATGATTCAAGAAGGGCATCCGGTCAACTATCTCTTGCTCCAATAAATCCTCACACAGCAGTATTGCTGTGAATGCGAGGTGTATCCGGCCACCCCCATTAGCGGGGACAAAACCGGATTTAAAACTTTGGTTTTACTACCACTACTACATTGAGTACTTTCTAACTAAAACTATTTACTCCACTGAAAATATCTTTTCCCATGAAATTCTCATGTCCTCCACTCTACCAAACCGCAACCCTGCTCCATTTTTTCCCTGGTATTGCCATTGGGTACCAGACTTATTAATACTGAAACAGTTACAATATTGATCGATCTTTGGCTACAGGTATTTCATATCGTACCTCTTGATTCTGTTTTTGTCTGTAAAACTCAGTCATGGTCTCTACTAGCAGATCAAAATGTCTGGCTTTTGGTGTTATCATCTGGAACCAGAAGTGATTGGGATGCTCTACTGCTGAGATGTAGATGGTGAAGAAGTTAGGATGGTTTGGGAGTTGCATAACATTGTTGGCAGACGGTGATGATTCTGTAAAGTAAGAAATGGTGTCATAATAATAAAGGGAGACATGTTAATATCACGTAAGAAAGAACAGCAGAAACTAGAGTGAGTGAGTATTAAAACTTAACTACAACTCAACACAATTGTGTCATATCATGTCATTAAGATAAAAATCATAAATATTATCAATATATGATGCAATATTAAAACTTCATTTCAATCAACTCAAATTACAACAACATGCATTGATGAACCCATCCATGTATAAACAAGATAAACCAATTAATTGCAACAATACACATAGAAAACCCACATCTACAAAAAATAGCTTCAAAAGATATACTTATAAATTTATAATAATAATTATACACATCATACACTGATGACAAAGTTCATCACCCATCCATGTATCAAGCAAAAATTTCAACTTCAAATACTGATATAATCAACAATCACATCAGAACACGCAAACTACTTATACAAGTCATACTAATTAACACATTACAATTTTAACACTTTTAAGTACATCTAAATACAATCATACAATAGAACACCATATATTAATACTATCTTAAACTTAATCTTAATCCTGAATTTAAATACAACCTGTCTGTTCAAATAACAGACGAGTTGCCCCTTTTAGTCACCTCTTACGACATGCAGGGGAGCACATTGTTCCAATTCTTAACCCCGAACCCACAGGGGGCCCCTTTTACGACATGCAAGGGAGCACATCAGGCCAATTCTTAACCCCAAACCTGCAGGGAGCAGCAGAAACTAGAGAGAAGGTGCACTCTTAATAAGGGGCTTTGATTGGGTGGTTTTCAGTGCATCTTTGATTGCTTATTATAAGAAAACTTAAACTGAACTGATATAGAACACATTCCTATGTCTTCTCCTTTGTTTGCGGTGATCGTCAGGTCGGTAGTCATTTTCTCAAAAGAGGATGTCAGGGATAAAGTGCCATGAAGATTTCTATATGCATGTTACATCATATATGCATTTATATCATACACGTTAGGGGAAAAAAGACCAGTTTTAAGAAGCAGGAGGAAACCTGAGTAACCAGAGAAAACCTGCGAGGCTGAGTATAAACTGGAAACCAAACCCACATCAAATTGGAGGTTGGATCAAGGTTCACACCTGGGACCACCACAGCTGTTTGACCCTACGGCAGTCTGTTAAGTATTTCCCACGGTGTAGTCTGTCACAGACTGCGAAATATATTATCTAAATTAGTACTGCGCGAGAGATTAATGTTATCAGTCAGTCATAGAGAATGTATGCAAATGAAACTAAATCTCAAATATCTCTGGAAAACGAAGGGGTTCTATGGAGATTTTTGCATCAGAGGGTCCGTTACTATGTTTTGTTTTGAATATGTATCGTAATTGGGTCTGAACCTATAGAACCTATAGCGAGAAAATTGAACACTTTTGTCGGGTACTTCGGTGCTCGCAGACACGGAAAAGTGAACACGCAATCGCTACGGGCCGCATCATTTTTCCCACAATGCCTTTCGGTATTATTCCAGTCTTGAGAATTTTCAAACGCTGGTTTCAATTTACGCCAACTTTTTTTTTCAATTTTAGAAACAGGATTACATACTTACCGGACCGCCGTGGTTTGACCCCATGCAAACCGTCTCTTATTTTTAGAGCAACTTTAAGAAGTGGCAACACAATTTTGACAACTAATTTAAGTAGGGACATGTAAAAGCTATTACCTCTGCAAAAATCGGAAAAATCCATTGCAGGAATCTTGCCATCTAGGCCTACAAAGGTCAAGATTTGAATGTTATAGCGCCAAGATTTGAATGTTATAGCGCCCTCTATATGCCCATTTTCCATAGAGAGACATGTTAAAGTAGATTTTTAAGGAAAATCATATTAGCCCGCAATGAAATTTCTTAAAATTTACACAGGTTGAAGTCAGTGGTATGAAAAATCCAAATTATTTTTTAAGTGTGTCGCCGTTGAAATTTTTTGTTTTATTCTGGTTTTGTTATAAAAATGACTTTCAAACAGCTGTGCCACAGTGGTGCAAAGTGCCAGAAGACCCCTCCCCAGTGCATAGGACACTCTTTAGGAACAAGGTAACATTTATACTTGTAAATATTTAACTGTCTGTTTTAGTACAATCACCATAAGATTTGATTAAAGGTGCAACAAGAGATTTCACATATCAGCTGTCCCAAAAAAAATTGAAAGTGCTGATTCTTGCCCTGATGTAAAGCTTTCCATCAACAATAATCCCACCTGAAAGGATTAAGCTGAGAAATGTTTCTTTGGTACAGAAATTTTGAAATTTCTAATTTCGTATAGGAGCAAATACGAAATTCAGACTATGTTTTATACTGAAATATAAGCAAATCAGAATCACATTTTTTCTCTCTTTTAAGGCATTTCTGTAGCCAAATACAAGAAATCTATTGAGTGTCTAGTCTATATGAAATTACTATTCTGACACAATATTTGGGTGCCTCAAAAATCTCTTGTTGCACCTTTAAGTACACAGCAAGATTCCTACTCACGGTGTAACCCAGAGCTTAGGCTACTCCATGGGTGCTCTTAGCTCTACTCCAAAGGTACCCCCTTGATGCACCTATTGATCAGTACCTACAACGAAGTACTTGTGAAGTATAAAACCACTGGATGGATAGCAGCTATTTTTTACTTGCAGTACCCCTCCTATAGTGGTACTCTGCAGTTGCCTGGAAGGTGACTGACAGGTACCCAAGTAAGGCCCACCTGTAGTGGAGAAACCTCTGCATCTACTCCACGGGAGTACCTTCACAGTTACTCCCCACCAGCTGCCTAGCTAGGCAGCACATTGGACCATAGAGGGCGCCACACATTCCATTGTTGTTTACGACTTTCCTGATCATTTTCAAACTTAGTACATCTATATTTGAGTTGAGGATCACCTAAAACCCCTATAAATGACTTTTTGTGTAAAAAATATAACTATGTGACCACATGTTAAATAGAATGATAAAATTCTAAATACTACCAAGCTCAAAGCTCATTGCATGGGAGTACCCCTGCGGTACTCCCGCATGGTGTGACTAGTTGTTAAGCTACTGAATGTGTACCTATGTGGATGGTTACCCCCACTTTTGCGGCCGGCGATGCGGTACCCATGCGGGTGGGTACTCCGCGGTACTTAATAGTCACTGCAAAGGTACTCCCATGAAGAAATGGTTGTGTAGTATTATACTGCTTGACATTAACCTGAGTACTACATACATTGTCTGTGACATTGTGTCAGGGGTTTGTCCTGGGTTTTGCATTAGACACAGGATTTATCTTGTTGCTGTGGCTTGGATGGTTTACGTTTTGTTTGCGGGTCATAGTTGCAGCTCTAACTTATGCGGATAATCCTCCTCAGTCTGGATACCTCCTGAAATCATGGCCTCCTAAATGGTGTCAAAAAGATAAAACAACGAATAATATTAATACACTTGAAGTGTGCCTTATTCTTTCTTTCTTACTAGCATTTCTCTTAAAGCAGCACTGGCAACATTTTCGCAAATACAGGGAAATAATTTTACACAAAAAATTACATTAACCCAACTAGAATTTCGCGGTCAGTCTCGGCATTCGCGCTCGCTTATATTCAAAGAATATAAGCTTGGGGCCGCCCCATGACCTTTGACCCTGGCACGGGACCTTTGATATATCAACATATGAGGCATTACATGGTGCACCTATGACAAATTTTCTTGTACAGGATACGGTTGTGTCCAATTGAACTCAAGTTTTCAATTTGATGAATTTACATTTTAGCCCCATTTTCAACTGACCTCACATGACCTTGGACCTCGTCAACATGACCTTTGACCTTCATAAATTATTGAAGGTTCCCATTGTGCAACCATATGACAGTGACGTAGTTTGGTTCCAAATTGAAGTTTAACTTTTCAATTGAGTCCAACATTTTAAAAAAAAACTTAACAATTGTGACACACACATCCACACACACATACACACGCACACCGGATGCTAAGTGGTCCTGCAGCTATAGTGGGGGCCCCAAACGGGTAGGGGCATTAATAAGGGCTTTTTATTTTAAAGCATCCAATATTAATCATTTAAATCATTGGTATTAAAACACAAAGGTCATAGACAGGTCAATAAGTGTGAATGCCGTGGGAATTGACTCCGGTTCTGTGTTTTTCTTGTGTTTGATTTGTCATTCTATTGTCTGTGTGAATGAAATCACTTTGGAGTGATTCTGTTAAAGAATTGTTCCGTTTTGGTTACCCATAAGAGCACTGATTGGGGGCTTAATCTTTTCTGATGAGGATAGATAAAAAGCTTTTAAACCATGCAAAAATATCAAATTTTTCAAATGTGCCAATGTCTCAAACTTTGCGAGCGGTCCATTCATCTTCATTCATGCCCACGGTTGGGCCCTTTTTGATCCACTATGGAGGTGATCCCTATTAATCTCCTTTTAGTTTATCTGTATCCTGAAGGGAGTGGTATAACTACTGGGCTGCTCCAGAAGAATACTACGACCATTCTTACTATGTTGCTGATAGACTCAAAAATACACTGGTCCCCGGACCGCGAGTGAGTGTCGTCTGCCGTCGTGGTTGTGAATGGGGCCAAAGGTCACATGAGGTCACCAAGGTCACATTAGGTAACCAAACATTGTCACCCCACCCCTCCCCCTCCTTTCCACACCAAAAGAGTTCACCATCAGAGCCTTACGGAACTCATACGGCATGCCCAATATATAAAGGTAAACATTTTGACCAGACAAACACACACACATAAAATACCACACATACCACCACATAATACAACACACAGACTACAACAAAGAGTAATCATAATTGCCTTCTGCAATTTTGCAGACGACACAAAAAATTCCTATACAAGTCCTTGTGGCAATCCGAAAAACATGATAGGGGCATATGGCACGGGTCCTCACCAGTTTGCCTGGTGCTTTTGCCAATGTACCACTTTTCCCTCAGGGGAAAGGTTCATCAGTGTGCCAGTTCTAAAAGGAACTTATTGTGCTTGATTTTTGTAAGGAAAAAATAACGTGCATTTCATGCCTCCCGCCCACTACCCACCCAATATGGAGGCAAGCTGGTCTGAGCCCTTTCCAAAGGACTCTATGGCCGTTTTACAACATTAATCCACCCTTACGACCACTTTATTGCCCTTGGGTTACATTTGTTAAAAATGATGGCTATCATTCAATAGTCGCTTATATATATACTACACTTTGTTCCCCTGTGTGTACATGTCGATGTAAAATGTTGGACTAATTTAATTCAAAAAGTTCCCTTAGATATACTACCAGTTTTTCCCCTGTATTTTCCTGAGGGGGGAGGGAAAATGGTGGCAATAACTATACTACCATTTTTCCCCTGTCCTGTTGGCACTTTTGTCCCTCTTTTGCTATATATTATCTTTTTCGCTCTATTTATACTACCATTTTTCCCGGGCACGCATTTTTTCCTGAGGGGAAAAAAGTGGTACTATATATTATACTACCACTTTTTCCCATGTCCTTTTTGGAACTTTTGTCCTCTTTACAGTAACACCTATTAATTAAACCCCCCTTATAGGAGAGCTTTTGGGCTGGGTGTGACAGTAGATAAGGGGGTCGTAGGCCAAAAAAAAAAAATAGGTTGTCTCAAAGCTGGATGAGTGCTGAAAAGTTAATGCGGTATGCGGGTATTTTTTTTTTTTTTTTAAAATTCAACTCTTGTGCTCGGGCCAATAAATATCAATGTGCATGCACCCAACATGATCACTTTCACCTGTGCGTTGTACATTAACCATGTATCGAATTCTGCAGTCATGGCCGTATCAAACATTCAGCGATTTGGCCTCAAGATCCAACAGGATGTTACCCCAAAACAGATTCCAATTGCAATATCTAAGAGTTTGTTCTAATCGGTTTGTGGAGGATCCATTGTTATAGTGCAGATTCAACTTTAAACTTAAGAATAACTGATCCATCGTTACTTCCGGAAGCCACATTTTGTCATACGCGACGTTGCAATTGACCTATGACCCGCACCACCAGTAAAATAAAGGCCGCATGAAATACATGTGATACCCTGTGTTGAATGCGCGGATTTTGAACTGAAGCGGGAAGATTTTGCAAGGAATTATTATTATCAATGGATGCCACATCGATAAAACTTTTAATATGTAATTTAAGCGGGGGTTTGTCTTACGATTTGGGTTTTGCGATAGCAACCGCTTAAACAGGCAACTTTAGTGCCAGTTTCCACCCCGTTTCGAGCATGCAAAAGCTTACCGGAAGTAATTGCCATTATGTGGTGGTGGAGTGCTTTCAATTCCACACGCTGGTGACCAGTAAGTATCGTCTCTGCGCTCACGTCAACGTAAAAAATAGTCAGTTTCACCGCCGAGAGTCGCATATTGCGTGAATCGTGCATTTTACAATTTCAGTTTTCAACAAAAATGCGGGGGTTATGGACTTTTTTTTTTGAAAAAAAAAATAAAAAAAAAAGTCCGGCATAACTTTTTCAATTTTCGGCCAATTTTACAAACGCGCGCGTCAGCTTTGAGACCAAACCATTTTTTTTGGGCTTATAGGGGTTTACTGTAAAAAGAAGGACAAAATGCAAAAAAAGGACAGGGAAAAACGTGGGTCGTTATTAAATAAGTACCACGTTTCCCCTAAGGAAAAATACAGGGGAAAAAAGTGGTTAGTATGGTAGTATATATGGCGACGAAAATAATATATAGTACCACTTTTTCCCCGCAGGAAGGGAAAATAAATTACCAGGGGAAAAAAGTGTGGTAGTTTTAGTTATAGAGAGTGGACGAAGATAATATATAGAACCACTTTTCTCCCTGAGGAAATAATTACACAGGGGAAAAAAAGGTTACTGGTTTGCGAAACCCGAAACGAAAATCCCATTGGGATATGCGCTTTATTCCGTGAGCCACGTTATGCAATGATGACGGAATAAGCGTCGTAATCCACTGGGAGTTCTGTTTTGTTCGGCAAAACCAGTAGCGGAAAAAAAGTGGTTTATTATATAGAGCGACGGAAATAAAATTTTCCGAAACCACCATTATTAAATTTGATAGTATCCACAGTGGGAAAAAAGTGGTAGTATATATAGAGAGCAACTATCGAATAAAAATAGCCAACAGTTACAAATCGACAATGTACACAGGGGAAAAAAGTGGTAGTATATATAGAGCGCAAAGCTTTAATAGCTGTAAAATTGGGCGTAATTGTGCGGGAATACCTTTCAAATGGAACGTTATTGTTTTCTCTTCTATGCCAACAATAGAGGCTCCTTTTTCAAAACTGGGCACCACTGATGAAAAACTTTTTTCCCTGAGGGGAAAAAAGTGGTACATGACGGTCTTTAGGGTTGTTGAAAAAACGGTTCTATATTGTTCTACAGACTAAAATGTGGTTAAACCACCATTAACGTCAGTCAACTGGAAGTTTTAAGTTTGAGCCGTTCATCATATATCTTGCCAATGAGGGGAGGAACCATGTCCCACAGTAAAAACATGTTACGATCTACCACGTGGTGTTGTACATAAAACATGTCCACTCAAATACAGTTATGGTAGTGCCTTAGGATTACCAATTTCTTGGTGTGAAATTTAGGTCAGTTCCTGTTTACTGATTTATGAAATCACCTGGATTTTCGTGATTTATTAATTCCAAAAGTGTCGGATCACAATCAGGAAAATAAAAGACGCCTTAATATAGAGTAAACATGACCTGTGCACACTGATGTGGATCCTCCAAGGTTCCCTTGATTGTGCAAAGTCTATGAGGAATTGGGGATCACGCTTTCCGCGTTCCTTTCTATGAAAAACTTTAGCTCACTAGCCCGCCAAATAGAGTATATTTTCACCACTACGTACCTGAGAAGTAAAATGAAAAAAAGCACACAACATTGCATTAAAATAATAAACAAAGCCCAATATGGATTTACCTGTATTAATATAAAAGAAGCAAACGCAAATCTATTCACTTATAAACAAACATGGTGGATCTTTTAAAGGGATATAAGCAGCGATTTCTGATCCAAAACATAAAAAACATCATAAAATTAATGATTTGGTATGTTTTGTTACTTGATGGAGTGCTAAACATAAACCGGCAATTGGTGGGCTTGAAAATATGTGCATTAAGGAGAAACCCGTACACGACTAATATAACAATATACACTATACATAATATTGACCACATATCGAAGGGGTTTCATAGAAAAACGGGAATCATATAACCTAACCAATGAATTAAAACCATCTAGTCTGACCATGTGCTATGTAAAAATCGGGCGAGTGTATAACGTATTATGCGATACGACCGCACGTTTAGGAGACATGCCATAGGAAAATACAAACATTATGAAAGCATCTGTGTGAAGCTGTATGACGCTTACTGGGCCGTCCGTAGAGCATAACACAAATACATATCCAATACGGTATGCGCGAATGTTCAAATAGCGCATGTAGGACCAAAATGCTTTTAATTCGTCTTTTATGGTTGGATAATTCCATTTTCCCATGAAACCCACGCCACATAGGGTTCAATAATTGTTTTTATAGCGTACATTGGGTTAAGTATGCTGATACAGGTTCTACTTTAAGACATGGAGGGTTAGTACTTTATCTCTTCTCTAATTCTATCCGAGCATATACAAAAGCTGACTTGAGATTAAAAAACCTTCCCCTGTGAATATTCATATTTTAAGCATGTTATGTGTACCAGACATGGACGTTGGACCT
Organism: Ophioderma brevispina; assembly: GCA_023653785.1. Taxonomy (NCBI): domain Eukaryota; kingdom Metazoa; phylum Echinodermata; class Ophiuroidea; order Amphilepidida; family Ophiodermatidae; genus Ophioderma; species Ophioderma brevispina. The sequence continues at coordinate 37,501 of JAMKCH010054922.1, read as the reverse complement.
TCACAAAAACATTTTGTTATCTTTATATTAGTACTGTTTTGTAACCACAATCATCTGGGTTAGTGTGCATTGGCTGCCACGCTATGTATGGTCTATTGCCAGATACAGTACGGACAAATTTCCTCAAAAGACTTCATTTTCGCCTATTGGGGGCTTTTTTCTATAATAAAAGCAGGGGGATTATATGGAATGGTTACACATTAACCATGATTGTTATAAGTTCAAAAATGGCATTTTTCACATTTTTTTTTTCAATTTTCTCGCACATTATGGCTGCTAATCTCTTAAGCATAATGAATGGATGTCATGAAGTCTATTTCTTTTAATCAGTAACCGTTGTTTCATATGTCTTGTTTCTCTGTGTATCCTCTCTATTACTGGCCACACAACACAAGACCCACTTTCCAAAGAGAGTGTGACCTAGTGGTTAGGGTACTTCCTCTGGTTGCAAATGTCCCCGGGTTGATCCGGTGTGGGAGTTTTGGGAGTTATTGGCACTACAATTTCTGGATTTGATATGTATATCAGCTACTGATTAAAAAACAGAATACTGCTCTTCTCCATGGTTCACTTGGAATTGGGCAAATGAATCATGAAAGCATCCCGTCCTTCGGAGAGGACGTTAAGCCATCAGTCCCATAATTTACAGAGAGATACAACTGTACATGTACATCACAGTCAGTCTCTAATAAGAGTAGGGTGAAAACACCCGACTGTTCCCAATCACCCAATTGAATGAAAATATATTACAGCAACAGCCTGCAACCCACACACCGATTGAGCATTTTGATGTGGGCCGGTCATAGGTGCTCCCATGCATGGCCTACACACAACCTCATCTTTGCCTGCTATTTCATAAAAATGATAAAATAACCCTCACAGTGGAGTTGACTCACCAAATTTAAGTTTTAGAATAAATCATTACTTGATAACATATTAAAAAATATTGTGGTCCTTGGACTACTAGTGTCGCCTGCCATTGCGGTTTCTGAATGATAGGCCTCATATGACCTTTGACCTTGATATGTTACCTTTGACCTTGATATGTTACCTTTGACCTAAAAAATGAGGGTTTGCATTTAATATCCATAAACCAAGTTTGGTTCCAATTGAACTGTAGGCCTCATATGACCTTTGAGTTTGACATGTGACCTTTGACCTCATAAACAAATAATGGTTTGTGTGTAATATCCATAAACCAAGTTTGGTTACATTGAACTTCAACTTTTCAATTCAGGTCAATTTTACATTTTCAGCACATCTTACAACTTGACCTCACATTACCTTGGCATGTGACCTTTAACCTCATCAACAAATGAGGGATCCCATGTTGCACCTATGACTCAAGTTTTGTTCCAATTGAACTTCAACTTTTCAATTGAGGTAAATTTTACATTTTCAGCCTATATTACAACTTTTTTTTTATTATGCCTATATTACAACTTGACCTCACGTGACCTTTGACATTGGTATGTGACCTTTGCCTCATCAACAAATGAGGGATCCCATGCTGCCCATATGACTCAAATTTGGTTTAAATCCATCAAAGTATGTGGATATTACAAGCATATGTTAACATTTTTCACAACAACAGACTAAAACAACAGACAACAACAGTGGACAAAGTGATCCTTACATAGTCTTCCTGCCTTAAGGCAGGTGACCAATTCAATGATGTTTAATTTTGGGATTTCATGGCCACCATCATTGCCTGCATGTCTCTTTGAGGTCATGAAAAGGCCATCTTTTTAAAATTTTGCAATTGGAAGCCACTCACAACATTGCAGACTAGTACGCAAACAATGTGCTCGAGTGGGTGGAGTGCTTTGGGACCCATGGCTTTAATTTGAAAAACAGGTTCCATATATCGGCAACTATTTGATGTAGCAGACTTTATAATAAATTATCATGCTTAACTAGGTGAAGTCCACCTCCCAAGGTAATACCTTGGCAGAAATGTAATCCAATAATTTACATTTGTAAATCTCACTTGAATTACCTGAAATGTTATGTTATAGTTGATGATTTGCAATATCAATATATTTGGTTATCTACCAGATGAGTAAAGTAATACTACAAGATTTTGTGAACCAAAACAACCTAAGTTCTGTTGTTGTTGTGATGTAAATACATTATGACTAAATATACTTTCCAGTAGAGTAATATATATCATCATTTTAATGAATTTAATTAAAGTGCATTTAGGGTTCAATTAGCATTTTGAAGGAATGATAATGTTAAAGTTGTTTTTAAATTAAAGAAAATCATTTTTACACTTGGGGTAACTAGTGGTTATAAGGTACTAGGTGGATGATTACCCCAATTTTACAGCCGGTGATGTGGTATCCATGAGGGTGGGTACCTCCACAGGCACTTATTAACAGCTACTTCAAAAGGTACTCCCATGTAGAAATTGGTTGTGTATCCATTGACTTTAATGGGATGAAGACTTGAAGCAAGATGTTAATGTCTGTTTTCCTAGAGAGCCCACATTTTTCTAAAAAAAAAAATTTTCTCGAATCTCTTTCTAAATATGGAGTTGCAGCTTTAAATTTGTCAACGACTCCTCTGCATACACAGCCGATTTCTTCATGGTAGTATAGCCACGCTGCTAGCACTGAGTATATATACACAGCTTACCTACCCGCTAGACGTACATTCGGAGGTCAGAATTCCATGTATTTTTGGTGCATTGATGGAGAGTCTACACACAAGGGGTGTCCGCACCACCCCGGAGTAGCTATGTGGTTACACCGACTCTCAGCGGGTACAGAATTTCTCCTGGCCATTTTTTTAAATATATATTTTGTATGTGTTTAATTAAACTTATGAAAATACACTTTCACAGATATGACATTTAACCTTTGACCTACAGATATGTATCTCACACATAGATATTAATAAAAGTAGATGCCGTACGCCCGCATTGAAGAATAGGCCCGCATTGTAACCGTGTTTTGAAAATCATTAATATTCTTTACAGTCGTCTATTCGAAACTCGCACGTGCCGTAACCTGTTGGCCTGGAAACGGTACATCATTCTATGCAAATGTGTGAATATATGAATAAATTGGTACACCAGATTATGGAAATCAGGGAATATATGAATAAATTGGTACACCACGCTATGGAAATAAGTACCCACTGCGGCAAAAGATGGTTACGGCTTTTGCGCTGGCATTCGCCGTCTTGTGTTATATTATACAAATACTGCATGGGTAGAGGGAAATGGGGCACACTATTTTCCCGTGGTACTGGCTACGGGCCTATCACCCTGAACCCTAAGGGTGAGGGGTGATAGGCCCTTATTTCCCGATATAAACCCATGTAGTATTTGTTTTATTACATCTCACTGTGACTCTGGGGACGAGGTTGTAGGGAAATAGTTCCATCTATTTCCCTAGAGAATATTCGTAATAGGAATCAACCTAATGAAATAGCCTGGATTTTGTGTCATGAATATTCATGAGGTGTAATATGAAGTCTGTGATCTCACATCATATGTGACCTCCATGTCGGTAAATGAAAAATTAATGGCTGATTTTTGTTGAAAATTTTTGTTGAAAATGCGATGCTATGCTCTAGGATCTTTTCTTCTCTCCTTCTCTTCTCCTTCTACTTTTCTCTTCCCTTCTTCCCTTCCCAAAATATGTTCAATTTTTTTTGGTATCTTGTATATTCCAGAGAAAAATACACATTTTTTTCTGAAAGCCTAGCCTAGTAAAAAACTAACTGGTAGGGCCTATTTCTCATATTGTGTCTCTTTTGTATGGTAAACTCTTTAAAAAATCTTAACTTAAACAAGGAAATAAGCTACAGCTATAAGCATGCATGGGGTTTTTGTACCAAATAAAGCTTTTTTTTTTTTTTTTTTTTTTTTTGCTCTGTTACTTTTATGAAACTGCTGTAACAAACCCAATTTAAAACCTTATTCTTGTCTGGGGTTCTTACTCTCTAGTGTCGTCCCCCCCCCCCCCCTCAAATCCGTAAACGTCACCACGTCGTCTATCCCCTACTCTCATTGCTTTTTTTGCGGCTACTCTTTTTTAGTTTTTTGTTATTTTTTTTTTTTTTTTTTTTTGTGGTAATACCGCCATCCCGAACAACCACCGCTCGCTAAGTCGCCTTTTAAGTGCGGTTTTAGAAGGCCCTTTCTTTCCTGATTAGATTTGATCTTATCAACATAATGAGGGATCGCATGGTGTGGCCCCTATTACAAGAAAGTTTGGTTAATTCCATTCCGAATTGAACTTCACAATTTTTTCATTCAATTTAGATCAATTTTTCATTTATTTTAAAAAAATTAAAAAAATTAAAAAAATTTTTTTATCTTATTATTTTCAACTGAACCTCAACATGACCGTTTGGAAACCAACCATTTTCATCAACACATCAACGACCATATGAATCTTTGACCTCACAACATGAGGATCCCCAAATTGTGCACCTATGACAGAAGTTTGGTTTCCATTTGAAGTTAACACTTTTCATTGAGGTCAATTTAAAAAAAACTTAACAATTGTGACACACACATCCACCCCACATCACACATACACACATACATACACACGCCACCGGATTGCTCAAGTGGTCCTGCTAGCATAGAGCTGGCGGCCCACACCAATGGATATGAGCCTTTGTTATCAACCACCAGATTGGGTCACGTATGTAGTATTTCAGAACCGGAAACCTAAGGTCCTTTGGTGGCAAGAGTCACTAAAATGAACAAGGAATGTGTGCAGTTAGAGCAAACTTGTTTGTGGAGAGCAGACGACACCTAGCCTTGTCCAAAGCGCTTTACCACTTCATTCATGGTGAATTCAACACGTCTGATATAATATGTCATCATATAAAGGTAGTAGTGGCATACCCCCCTCCCTAACACTAAAAAATACATCGTCCTCCGGACCGCATTGGGTCGCCTGCCATTGCGGTTAGAGGGGAAATGAAGGCGGTGGGAGAACGAGAATGGGAAATTCCTTCTAGCCCTTACCCTACCAATGACCTTTGACCTTGAATTGGACCTTGACCTCATCAACCAATGAGGGAATCTTAGTTGCCCTAATGATGTCAAAGTTTGGTTCCAAGTGAACTTCAACTTTTCAAATGAGTGTCAATTTTCACAATTTATCACAGCCTATTTTACAAACTTGACCTCACATGACCTTTTGACTCTTGGATGTGACCTTTGACCCATCACAAATGAGGGATGCCATGTTCACTGTGACCCAAGTTTGGTTAAATAATCCATCAAAGTATGAGGATTTTACAATCAAATGTTAACCCTTTTCACAACAGACATCAACAACAACACAACAGACAACAACAGTGGACACAAAAGTGATCCCCCATGTGTCTTCCTGCCTTATGCAAATCGACCCAAAAATGGCATATTCGCTTCATTAAACACCTAATTTGAGGTCTTCAAATTTCCACCTGGCCTTTAGTAGGAGTTTTTATAATAGAGGCCATATGCGATTGCGATTCAACCTTGAAACAAATTCTAATAAAAGGACTTTTTGTATATTCTTTTGTAGGGCTAAGTGAATTATTTATTAAAAAATGTGTTGTCCGGCCTTCTGGCAGCTGCGTTTGGTCAGATATTTCAAGGTCAAGAGTTCAATGACCTTTATAATGCAAAGTATCATGGACCCTACCTCCTCAACCATTTAGTCTAAAAGCATAAATGAGGTGTCCTATACCAAGGTTTTGGGGTCAACAAACACATTAGCATTCGAAAAACGATCACATGCACCCTTCCTTGATTTTCAATATAGTATGCACTATCCATTAAATTGTACTTCAAACTTTGTCCCCTCAAGGTGTTTGGTTAAGACCTTCTCGGATTTCTTAGTTACAAAGCCTATGACCCTTTTGATTTTGGTACAGGTGGATGGTATAAATCTCCTCTTTCCATTGATATCAAAAGCATTCCAGAAAGTCCTCCAATTGACTTCAAAGTAATGTTTTAATGAAGTATAATCATTTGAAACTTGATTTCTCCGATGGTTGCTAAAAATACAGGACTTGTGATTTTGTAAGTTTTTTGGGGTGATTATGAAAGTAAAATCCCGTTTTGGTCCCATGTCTCCCCCCGGCGGTCTTCAGTGGCTCCGCATCTCTCTTTTCCATGCTCGACGTGCCCACGACACAATCATTATCAGGTGGCGACCATCCCCCTTCCTCCAAAACTTGAGTCTTGTCTACCACTACCAACAGGTAAGGTGTCGTGACAGATTATTTTGCGCTACATAGAAAGCAAATAGGTCCCAAGATTCGACTCAGCCCATTAGGGTTCAATTTTAATGTGTTTTTAACTGGGGGGGCGATGGTAAACTTTTTGGCAGTGGTAAACACCCCACCTTCCTCCCCCAGGGAAGATGAATGGTTTACCATATCAGACCTTTCATGGTGGGACTTTTTGCCACTCTATGAGGCCAAGGATTCCCATTCGGCCTACCTTTGCCTAACAAACACGCTGACAATGGACTGCCTTTTAAACACCCTCACGACGGCTGCATTCAGTTGGGGGGGGGGGTTCAGCTCTATCTCTTCGGGGCAGGCCTCAGACCAGCCTCCGTGGCTCGTCACCCCATAAACGTCCTCGGGTTGTTCGCCGTCTTTCTGGCATTCCGCCCTGGCTCCCGTGGTCAGGGTGAAGGTAATTGTCCGCTGTGACAAGTATGAAGTGGTAGAATATAAACAAGGAAGGGGTTTAATCAGTCCCAGCCTATTCAGGGAGATTCTTCGGCTAATTCCGGGGTGGTGCCGAGATGGGACAACGGCTGATCGCCTCCCGTGTTTTCGGGAGTGGACAATGGTTTGCGGACAGTCACCCAGGAGGGTGCCTAATTCCCAGAAACAGCCAAAGGTCAGAGGGCCTTCGGTGGATTGTCAGCTCTATTTTCTTTCAGTTTGACACGCACATCTTCTAGATAGTGGAGTCCACACGTGGATCTGTTCGTCTCAGTCATGAATCATCAAAATTGTGGCATATTAGGGGCTACTCTTGGAACCCGGATCCCCGTGCAGTCAAACGGGACGCCATCATCGGACGGTCCAGGATGATCGCCTATTATGCTATATAGCCTTCTCCAGGTTGCCATGTTCCCAAAAGTTCCCGAGTGGCTCGTCTCGAGACTGCCTGGTCCTGCTGGTAGCCCATTATGGCCACGGCAGCTGTGGTTATCCCAAGGCCGCTAGATCGGCTTGTAAGGGAACAGATCCCTCTTCCCAAAGGAGGGGGCCTGGTAATAGGTCCTCCAGTCGATGCGTTCATCCCAGAGTGCACCACCCATACTCCCGCCTGTCTGTTGCTTTCTGTAGACTGTACATTGAGGTGGGACTTTCTGACAGGCTGCCATGCTCACTGTTTAGCAAATTCACTAGAAAGCCTCATAGGATTACCATATATGGTGTGCCGATATAGGTTCGAATCCATGCAATTTCTGGACCGTAGACAGAGTTGGCAATTTCATAAGGACGTTCTTTCAGGAGGTGGGCTGAACTTAGCGTCCTGACTGTCCCGGGTTTTCGTTTTTTACCGAACAGCCCAGGCCAACCCGTAATGGTTTCGGTGATGGCTGACCATTTCAGTCCCCTCTGTCCAATCTGGTAAGGGTATGTTTTTACGGATCTTCCCTGGTTCGTAGCCTTGTTCTGGGAGTGGATTTGCATTGGTTCTTGTCAATTCTTGGTGTCCGAAACGTTTAAACCCAACCGAAAGCGTAGTTCTCGGACTTCCTAGGGCTGTGGCTTGTGGCTGTGGCTTGTGGCCATAGGGGGTTCGTATATACATGCCTTGTCTCCGGTGCGAGGCCCCACCACCGCTTTGCGGCGCAAGGAGTCTCTATTCTTCTCACATGCAGGCTTTTTGGCCAAGAACTCCTTCTTTTAACCCCGAAAGCGTGTTTCTTTTCTGCCATGTCTCACCTAGTTGGGCAGACGGGTTGCAGATAGCTCAGATAATCGTTCAGCAAGACACATTGACCAGCTGTATTTCCTCAGTCATCTGAAAAGCACACAAAAACAATGATTGGTTGACTGGCTTCTTGGTTCTAGGCATATGATGTTCGAGCTCACTCTTCCTCCTGGGCATTCATCCATATCCCAGACAAGTCACAATGTCGTTGGAGTTGTACTTCCACCTTCCAACAAGTCTATTTGTGTTTGTGTTAGTCAAGCAAGAGGGGTGTTCGCCGTCCAATCCTTCTTGGCTTAGTAGCATCTTGAACCCCGGGCATTAGGCGACTATGGGTGGGCGTTGACAGGGGTTGCGTTGTCGTTGGCTACCATTCTGCGACTTCTTCCGCCACGATTCAGCCATGCAGTGGATTCTGTGTAAAGTAAGGTGTGGAATGGAAGCTAGCACTAGGTACAGGTGGTATTTTCCCTCTCAGGAGGGAGAGGGCCATACACTTGAGTGTACGTGTGATACCTACCTTCCACGACCTTAGGGCGCTCACTCAATTGTTCTTCTCTACCATACCAGAAGGTTTGTTTGAAGGTTTTGTCTGAGTTTGTATTTGTTTTTTTTTTTTTTTTTTGTGAAAACATTTGATGAAGGGCGAATCACAGCGCCGTTGATTTGTCCTTGATATTTTGTGCGTGCCATGTCCCCCCTACATTTCGGATTGGCTCATTATCAGTGGTATGGGTTTTTTAAATAGTACCCAAATGCAATATGCAAAAGGTCTATCACTAGTACCACACTAATGTAAAAAATCACCAGACTGATCTTCGAGGATCTTTCGCAAGAACATATTATCTGATTTGACAATAATTTTATATAAAAAAATTTTTCATTATTATATATATTAAGGTCAAATATTGTTGTTTCATATTGTACCGACTGACGAATTGGCTAATTTACGTTGCAAAAACTTGTAAAATTCGGTTAAAAGTTCGTTCTATGCTGAAAAGCAATGATGGCTGCATTGTAAGCCTAAAACTTGTTATTGTTTTTATTGACACGCACCTTTTTGCTTCTAGGCCATTTGGCTTCGCAGTTATGATCCATCACAAGGAAAATTTGCCTTTGACCTTGAAATATCTGATCACCCAGCAACTAGAGGCCGGACAAATTTTTCCATAATTATATTCATATATAGGCCTCCCAAATATACAAAAAAGTCCTTTTATTAAATTTGTTCAAGGTTCCATAGGACATGTGTCAATAAGCCTCTACATTACGGTCCTCCCTCAATTTGTTTATTCTCCACCTCCAAGAAGGTTAGTTGGAATGTTTTGCTTTTATTTTTTGTGAGAAAAACATTTGTTGGAGCAAAGGGCGAAAAGAATCACTGGGCCCTGTGATGCAGTTTTCAGGAGGTGGCTTATTGTTCAACAGTGGTAATGAGGCTTCTGATGTGGTCCAAAGAATGTCACGATGGTTAATTAGATATCATTGATATCCACTGATTTTACAATAGTATTTTGGCTCTTTTCATTATAGATTATGGTCAATGTTTTGGTTTTATTGGTATTGTAAGACTGACAATTGGCTAATTTATGTGGAGAAAACGTGGAAAGTGGGATTAAAAGTGCTTTCCATGCTGAAAGATACTTATGACTGCATTTGTAAGCCCAGACTGTTTTTTATCGTGTTTATTGACCCCCAAACATGGGTAAGACCCACCATCTTTTTGCTTCTAGTCCATTGGATGAGTAGTTTTTAACCCATCATAGGCCGTATAAAGGTCGTTGACCTTTACCTTGAATATCTGACCAACGCACAACTAGAAAAGGCGAGACCAATTTTTTGTAAATTATTCATATATAGGCCTACCAGAATATACAAAGAGTCCTTTTTATTAATTTTTTAAGGTTGTATAGGAAAAGGGTGTCATATTACGCCTCTACTAACAGGGAAGGTACAGTCACAAAGCAATATAAATAATCAAGGCTGTCATTCTGAGTAGCACAACCACTGCAACTGACCACAACAGGTTGGTTATACTTTGATTACACCAATAGCGGGCCTCATAACGTGCGACTGATTATGGAATAAATGTAGGCCAACATGCAAAAGGCCGCAAGGCAATGCAAAGGCGCAGCATGCAAAAGACGCAGAGGGTATATTATGTGGCGTGTGCGATTCTGTGTAACGCTCAATACATTTGGTTTACTTTTTACGCTCGGAACGATAACAACCAATAAATGCCTGCCTATTTGGTGTAAGCAAAATATAGTGGTTTTATCCCAAGACTAGTAGGATCTGGATCCAGCCAGTGTGCACAACAGACCATCAGGCAGTGTACAATTTTGTGTTTATTTAAGCTTTATTTATAGAGGGTAGCCTTAAAATGCTAAAACACTGATTTCAAACCTGAAACACATTTTACAAAATCACTGATAATAAATGTTAATATGCAGTAAGTGTGAAAATAACAGTTTTGCGGTTCTTAGCAGACAGCTAGCCTTGATCAAGGCTAGTGACACCTAGAACTTGCGTATCCTGTTAACTGATGAAAGCCATAAAAGTAATCCTTTCAACCCTTTTTTCCTTTAAGTTTAATATAAGAATGGGGGCATTTGACACTTTAATCACTAACCGGTGGGGGGGTATTTACTTTTAAATGGCTGATAAGTCCAGTAATACTCTATGTGACACGAATGCTTGGGCAAAGCCAATTTTATGTATACCGGTAAATTATCACGCTTTCCCAAATTGGATTCACGCATATGCGATTGTTTATGTTGGCTGATGAACATACCGTGGGCAGCACATTAAATGATTCTATTAAAAAGTAAGTCCCTACAAACATTACTGGGTCCCTTTGTGATGAATCTCCATACTGTTTTTATGAAGGCTCTGTATTATACAATGTGATCTTTCAAAATATGCTCATATCAAAGTCAGATTATATAATCCATATATACGCCAAAATAACTTGTCTAAATAAAACAGTGGTATACGTTGAAAAGGATTTTATTTGACAGAAAGTAAGCCATTTTGATAAAATTGAAGAGCAGAGTGGCCTAATTTTTTCATTTTGCTGCATTTTTTCAAACAAATGTAAAATCAAATTTACAAGCAACAACTTTTGTTTTCTTTGATACACTATTGAATTTCATTTCAGTCAAGGTTTATATCAATTAAGGATCCAGGGTATGACAGCGAACTAGCCCTGTCCCCCAGAATTGGCAAAATGTTGGTGGTTGCATGAAAAGCTACTAAGTTACTCTTTACCTTGTGAATCGTTGGGCTAAAAGATGTTTGGTTTAGATGATATGAGCGAAATTGGTGCCCATTTTGGTCAAACCAATATTAAAGTTTACACGTACTCTATGGGCTTTCAATCGCATTTCTAATTACTCTCACATCAAACAGATTGATATATCGTTACCAATTTTACAGATAGGGTTTTGTGGGTCAGGTCTTTCAATCAAGATGTAACTTTATATCATTAAAATCGGGTCAATCCCCTAAAACAATAAAGATCTAGGGTTGAACCTGGAGAATATGCGTTTTTAAATTAAAATGGGTATTGTTTTTAACAAAAAAAACATTTCAAAACAGAAAAATTATGCCTTCTACATAAAGGATTTTACCTCTACATACATACATACATACATACATACAAATAGTTCTTAAAAACGCAATTCGCAAGGCACCATTGCACTTCAAGATGCGAAAAACAAAGGTAAACCAGGAGATGAAAAAAGACTGTTTATAAATAAATAGATTTTTGAGATTTTTCTTAAAAGCGGAGACTGAAGACAAGTTTTTGATTTCAGAAGTCTCTAATTCCTTCCTTGACACCAGCGATGGCAAAACGACGATCTCCGGCAACACTTCTGGACTTATGAACGTGAGACGGGTTGTGGTCTTTGCGAGATCTTAGTGGACGGCAAGGAATGTAATGAGTCATAGATCAGATATATATTAGGGACCAAATATTGACGAACCTTTGTAAATGTAATTAGAGTATCTTGAATATGATGCGTTTGTCATGCAAAGCCAGTGAAGAAAGAAATTGGTAGGCTCGCTTCCACTCTACGCCCAACAGAAAAAGATGACACTAGCCGCGTAGTTTGAAGTCGCTGGGAAGACGGGCATGTTCTTGGCGGATAACTGATGGAAAAGGGCATTGCAGTAGTCCAACCTGGAGAGTATAAGTGCTCTTACTGCCATGAATGGCAGTCTCTGTTTGATGTAACGACGGATACGCCTTAAGTTCTTAATTTGGAATTGCATGTTTCCCTCGAATACATTGACGTGTGCTGGTAGAGGACTATTAGAGTCAAAGTAGCATCCTAGGTTGCGAATAACAGGAGATAGTTTGATTTCACAGTCCACTATGGTAAGCTAATTTTTGAATGTCAGAAACTTAAGGTTTGTAGTTTGATGCGGCCCAAAGAACCTGTTTTTGATTCATTGAGTTTCAAGAAATTTGCAGAGAGGGAATGCTTTAAGTGACCGGAGGAGATTTTTTTAGGATAAAATGTCCTCTCAAATTGAACAGGATCGATTGTATACCACCTATCAAGAACGTTCAGAAGGTTTATTGGACACCAAGTACAAAAGAAAACAGCAACCTTTTTTGAACTTGCCTGACTATCTAATTGTCCCCATAGACCACCGTGCTTTGACCTTTCTGTCGTGCACGACAGAAGTACTAAATCATCCTCTTACTACATAAAGAAAGGCTTATTCGGCTTATTCCCTTTTTTCAGTTGGTGATCTAATACATTGGAAAAGCATTCTAAATATGCAAAAAAAAACCGTGTTCGAAAAACTTGGCTCTTCTTTCTGAAGCTCCTCATGTCTCTTTTGATTCAGCGATGTCATGCGATATTTTATGCAAACACAGGAAATATCGCCAGGAGCGGGGGTTGAAAGCCATGTAAAGTTGAGTCATCGCATAGAGATGAGATTTAATGTATGTTTCCTGGCAATTTCACCGATTGGCGCTGAGTAGCCTGTGAACAGGAGGGGCCCAAGCACTGACCTTTGAGGTAGACCAAAGTCAGTGGTAACTGGGTTAGATAGGGTAGCCATTAATGTTGACACATGATGACCAGCACCCCAAGTATGAAGCAAACCATTTGTGAGCGTTCCATGATGCATATTTTTGCTCAAGACGATTTAACAATATTTTATGGTCCCCCACAGGATCAAGTCTTGCGCTCATGTCAGGATCACCAAAAACAGCTCTCTTTGAGTCGATTTCCAACATAATGTCATCCTGAACTTTCATTAGAGCAGATTCAGTGCAAGTGATGAGCAACTATACGCTGATTGTAAGGATCACAAGCTGTTGGAATTGAGATGCAACAATTGAGTTGGCGCACATTTTTCAATAACTTAGGTGATAAAACTACTTAGGTTACTCACAGGGTCTATCAATTCGTTTAACTCTTCCTTGTTTAATGAAGGTTTTTTTGAGCAAAGGGGTAACATTGCATTATGAGCAGCATTAGGGAAGACTCCAGTAGCAAGAGATGTGTTTTCACAATGTCAGTTATTATTGGAGCGCTCTCGAGATGCTCTTTCAAAAACCATGTTGGGTTTGTCGTTACGTGCAAGTCCAAAATCACAAGTGGAAGATCCCGTCTTTCGCCAGCTGATTATTTCATCATCCAGGTTGATTAGCCTGGTATTTCCTCTGGGGACTTGTAGACCTCACAGTCATCTAGATGTGGCTAATGGTTTTGGTGGCTCTCCACAAACGCAGTTTGGAAGTTCTACTCCGATCTTGTGAGTGAAGTTCTTTGTGCGACCAACGCCAGTTCCTGAGTCTGTTGAGTTGACCCTGCTTCCTATCAAGGTCACAGCCTTTGTGCTTGCTAGATGGCTGTCCACAAACTGCTTTATTTCAAAGTAGAAGGATGAACATTGCTCCCACCATCTGTCATGGATCAGGATGATCCGATATGGAATACTGTGCTTCAGTGTCATGGATTGGGGGGGGGATATCAATTTTTGTGATTCCATGGAATTCTCTGTTCCTCAAAGGGTGTTGGTGGGGGATTAGGCTGCCAGGTTCATCACATTTCTTGGCGGCCTTGATCGTCTGAAGGTTCCTCCTAAGGTTTGCAGGGAGCTATGCCAGGACAGAATTGGAAGATTTCTACATGATATATAAAACATCACTCTATATGAGAAAACTGTCACATTACCCAACCACCAAAGTACCTTGGCGTCACATGGACCGCAGCCTTACCTTCACCCAACACACCAGTCAGTCGCTGCCAAGACGCAGTCCTCGTGTCAACCTCCTCAAAGCTCTCATGGAACTGGGATGGGGTGGCCATCCTTTTGACCCTTACATACATCAACTGTTGCCTTGGCATACTCTACTGCTGAATACGCTGCACCAGCATGGAGTCACAGTGTACATTCACACAAGATTGATGTCGTTCTGAATGATGCAATGAGACTTGTTAGTGGTTGCCTTTTGGCGACGCCTGTAGAATATCTTCACATTTCAACATGGTACCAAAGTACCATGTTGGGTGAGCGTCAAGCGAACACATTGCATTTGAAAACCCCGCGATCACTTTCGTCACTTCTGCCACAGAAACCTCACGAAATTGGTTGAGGTGTGTACAGTTGTGAGTACGAGTTTCATGGAACTGGGAAGCGGGTGGTTTGTTTGGATCACTATCCAATTCTTCACGAATATTTGTGATTTTTTGAAGAAAGAAACAAGAGAATTTGTTAGAAAGTTCAGCAGCATTCTCATATGCGGGAAGGGGCTTAGCTCCTTGTTTGAAAAGTAGATTGAACTATATGAATGGGCATACATTTTATTATCCTCACACATAATTTCATAAGAAACCACAAAATAATACATACACTAGACTGCCAAACCCCCAAATAACACCAAATACCACATGGAAATTTCATGGGAGGTGTGCTACTGAACCCCAAATATCACAAAATACCATTATGGTAACAGTGTGGTATTTTGTGGAATTTTTGTGGTGTTAGGGTAAGCATATAGTAATAGGAATGTTTGAAACCATCAAGTTTCAGTCTTACAAAAATAATGAAACTTCATTTTTATGTTGGCTTAGTTCATGCTTGAGAAAGAGGTGGATTATTCTACAAGCCCCTTAATTTTTACACACTGTTACTTTCATTGGCTACCTCCCATACAAGAATTATATAATATTGGAGGACTCTGAGGGTGATATGAGAATATACTGCACGAGTCATGAAAATATCGAACGAGCCGAAGGCGAGTTCGATATTTTCTTGACAAGTGCGGTATATTCTCATATCACCCGAAGAAAGCCATCCAATATTATTATTGTTATATAATATGAAGCTGACTGTAAAATGCAACACAATTTGCGAAGTGGGGTATGGTATCCACTTTCATGACTTTGCCATGGCCTACAAATTTTGTTACCCTGGCAGGCAAACTACTCAGTCAAAGCTTCGAAGGCCAAGCCTTGTCCAAGTTGTGACACTGTCACTGACACTGATTTGATTGTCACAAGATCATCTCAAAATGTAGTGCGATGTCTGGTGGTATATTCTCTTGCTGTTTGATGTAGGATTCTTCCTCATGTAACACAACCACTGCAGTGTTTTTGTCGTCTGTCATGTCTGTGTGTACACGGCCATTTTCAATGTTTAGATGCTTTGATGCGATTCCCCACTATGAGCACCAATGCAGTCAAGCAAGCAAGCCTGAGCCATCTGTAAAGCTCATATAAAGTGTCATGGACGCTATAAAGGTATCGCACTAAATAAGCTACCATAAACAAGGTAACAAAACTAACTGCACGGTATCAAAAAATACTGTTCAAGGATTTTGAAATACTGTACAGTAATTAAAAATATTCGTATAGATGGAATATTCATATTTAAGAAATAAGGGTGATGCAGTCCCCTTTTTGGGCGACACTACTGTTTCCGAGGTCAAAAACTAACTAATGGACGAGGACGGGGCAGCCGGGTCCATTATTTTAATTTTTTCCCCGGCCGAGGATACATTATGAGCCCATAAATAATACTGCAAACCCTTTATTTCTATTCTAATACCAAAAAGCGTTATTAATGAGAAAATAATATTACAGCTACACTGATTGGCAAAATATGGGCAGTAACCTGACCAATCAGAATGCTGCCATGTTTCAATAATGGGCAGCAGAGGTAATAGATATATACATAATGTCCTAAATACCCTATACCTGGTTATGTTTCTTTTTGCAGGAGTGTAAAGTATCAATTAACAACTAACAATAATTCTTTGCAACAGTAAGGGGGTTAAAATAGATAGGGTGCAAAAAAAACAACAACTTTTGTTTGACAGGGTTAATGGATTGTCCTTGCACCCGCTGAAATTGAAAGGATTCTGTTTCCCCATCTGGAAATACTTGATTATATTAGTGTTACTAAACATTGCAGATCAGGTCCATCACGTTAACATCAACTCACATCTCAGTTGATTCCCATGCAAATTGTGTCTGCCTACAATGAAACTCCTCATGGTCAATTTAGCTTGTGAGATATTTTTGTATATATTTGCATTTTTTAATATATGTGGCATAAATAATGGTTTTTTGTGATGCCTGAGTAAAATTTTGTACTGATTGTCCCACCGTCTGTCCACCTAGTGGGCACCTACAGAGCAGGTCCATTAATGTAGGTACTGATCGCAGAAAGACCCCATCACTGTACCCGTGTGTCCAAAAAAAAAACGGCACACTTGGTGGCAGTCGCCATAAGTTTTGAACAAAGGCACCTGACTACGTTATCCTTTTGTTGTAAGGTAAGATGGGACTATTAGCTAATATCCCTGAAAAGTTCATAAGGTAGAGTCAATATTTTTTAAGATATGACCCCAGAAATCAGTAACCTTGCAGGACCCATTTAACCACATTGAGGCGCTATTAACTACAAATACGGCACTGTACTTTGCGCCGCATACCCCCATATGAATCTCTAAGTTCCGCAACCCCGACCACCATTTTCCCCTTTTTTTACAAGACAGTGTCAACAAATATTAACATAAGGAATGTTTCCATTGGTAATAACAGCAAAAACAATGCAATTTTAAACACTTAAAGGTGGCAATCGAGAGATTTCAAATAATCAGGTGTCCCGCGAAAAAATGTGAAAATTTCTGAATTTGGGCTTACTGGGGGGGGTGTAAGCCTTTATATAAAACCTTCACCATCTGTGGAGGAGTTAATCTTAGAATTGCTTCTTGGTACATAAATTGTGAAATTTCTATTTTGTATATGAGCAAATACGAAATTCATCCTATGTTTTCTATTGAAATATAGCATATAAAAATCAACTTTGTTTTTCACTTTAAGATAATTGTACCAAAATACAATGTTAAGAAATCATTTAGTGGCCTAATCTATATGAAATCACTATATGTGACACCTTACATTGATGTCTCAAAATCTCTCGTTGCACCTTTAAAAAGGCTTTAAAAGCTCGAATTATGGAATGGATGATCAACAACTCATTTCGTATTGTCCAAATAAGACGTCGTGGATTAGAGCTAATCATTCATCATCATTTTGTGATGGCACACAAAGAGTTATCTTAACCCAAAATTTAATGAAAGAATAAATATACTGATTGAGTTTTGTGTTGAAAACATAGGTTTTACCTTCATAAAGTTAAGAATGTAACATTTTTTTCAGTAACAAGCAAGTTGCAGCCCAACGCATTTATCATTTTATGTAATGTGGAGTTTGTCTATGACTTAGTCATAGTTTTATATCTTCCTGAAACCTATTTTATCACTAATAATTAATGTTTTATTATTATCAGTTAAATAATAATAATGTAAATGCAGTCATTTGACCCAGTAGAAGTCGTTCTGCAAGAAATTTGGGCAAGTAAATGTTGATTGCAATCAATATTGTATTTGCCATTCTGTACTTCATTGCCAGTCTTGTGGTTAACCAGCTCCTCATTTTTGTAAATGGGTTCTGCGGGTTACTTGATTGTTGGGGTCATATCTGAAAAACTATTGACTCTGTCTTTATGAACTTTTTAGGAATATTAGGTAACTTCCCATATTACTTACCTTACAACAAAGAAATAGTAGTCAGTACGTTGCGGTTGGTCAAAACTTATGGCGCCTGCCATCAAGTGTTGCATTTTTTTGGGGACACACGGTATATCTAATATTCTGTATACTTTGGAAGCCTTATCTTCGCAACTAGCTCAGGGTGTATATTGAGCAGTAGCTGCCACTGTAGGCATGGAGTAGCTGCCGTACAGATAACCAATAAAGTAAGAATCCAGCCGTGTACGCATCAACCAAATAACATCTCAGAGCAACCTATTCCCCAAGACGATGAGATTGAAGTACCACCTACCTATAATCCGTCCTATAGCCCTCTGAGGTAGATAAATCTCTACAGTCTCTATGACAGGTTGTTCTGATATACATTTGTTCAGCAGTTGTTCTGCCATCATGGCATTCTCTGGGCTGCCTCTTATTACTACAACACGGTCTTCATCTTCTTTTAGACCAGTTTCGTCATTGAACCTAACTTTGGCTCCACTTTCTTCTTGAATCTGAAAAACAGATGAATGACAGGCCCATATAGCAGGCATATAAGGGCAACATTGCAATATATATAAATATAAAATGAGCCTTCATTTGTGTATCAGACAAAGGTCAGTACACTTTATACCTCAGTGAAACTGTGTTGGTATCAAAAAACTTAAAGGTGCAATGAGAGATTTCACATATCAGGTGTCCCTAAAAAATCTAAAGTGCTGATTTTTGCCCTAGGCCTGGTGTAAAGCTTTCTATCAAAAATATCCCCATCAAAAAGGATTAACCTGAGAAATGTTTCTTGATACAGACATTGTGAAATTTCTAATTTCGTATAGGAGCAAATACAAAATTCAGCCTATGATTTATAATGAAATTAAGCAAATCAAAATCGCCTTTATTCTCTTTTAAGACATTTCTGTAATGAAATACAATGTAAGAAATCTATTGAGTATCTAATCTATATGAAGTTACTATTATGACACTATATTTGGGTGCCTCAAAATCTCTTGTTGCACCTTTAATAGGGGATAAAAGTATACATTTCAGAAAAGGAAATTATCCCCGGAGTACAAATAAGATGACCTAGTTCGGCTGAACTAGGTATTTTTTTAGAAAATCATTCAAATGCATGTTCTTAAAAATATTTGTTGTCTGTTTTCATGTTCACAATGACAATAAGTTTCTAAAACAATTTCTGAAATCAATTTTTATCAATGAAATCAAATTACCACTAGATATCTCTGAACTCACTAGTTAACATCCTATATGAACATGAAGGGACATCATACTCAGTTGCAACAAAATCCATTTTAACATGTGGCAGATACCAAAGTGGCCAAATGTTGATTTTCTATTTACTAACAGGCTGCCTTAACTACAGTGGAAAAAACAATCACCATGCTATATGGCAGGTGAAACAAAAATCACATTTTTCTCCCATGCAAAATTTGTTTTATAGTAAAAATTATGCGATGAAAAACAAAGCGGTTCTCGAACCACTAGTGTTGCCTACTTTCATGATCCAGCTTTCCTTCACTCTCTACACAAGTTCACCTATAATGACCTTTGACCTTGGTATGTGACCTTTAACCCTACAATGACATGCAAGTCTCTATGGTCAACCTATAACCTGAGTTAGGTGGCAATTGGAGTTAAGGTGTTCACGCATGAACAATTTGAAAAAGGTTAACCGAAACTTTAATACACATATACACATGGATGGACAGACGGACAGAATTTAGATTAGTATGGTGCCTCCTGCAAATCCTTGCAGGTAACACAGAAACATACAACCATATTGGGTTTGATGATCGTGAGACATTGCCAAATCTGATATACAGATTTGATTGGATATGCAAGAAATTCACAATCTTTACTCAAGGACTCCCATCATAATTCATATGAACATGATTCATACACACTCCTGACCCAGAAGTTGAGGGTCCCAGGTATCAAGAGAGGCATGAGCTTTAGTACTTCCCTACAAGCTAACTAGGGGCCAAGATCAGTGTGAGTTACCATTACACATCCAATATGGCACCTACATCCAGCAAAAACAATGTGAAGGAGCTCTTTTCAAATGTCCCAAGATGACCTACGCTTCTCATCCTTGAGCAAACCAAAATAATGATCTTCTCAAACATCAATCTGAACAAATTGGATAATGCCCATCTCTTTCTTTAAGTTCTAAATTTCTTATGCTTAGAATTTATAACTTGCAATACTAACTTCATATAATTACAGCTAAACTCCATCATCTACTGTACCTGTTTTATTTTGGCCCCTTCCCTGCCAATAACAGTACCAACCATCTTATATGGAATCTTCATCTCTATCATCAAGTACTGTCCAGTAGCTAAATCTTTAGATGGTTTATACTCCTCTGAAAAAAGAGAATATTACTAATAAGTAATTTCAAATTTGTTGAGTTTGATGATTTTGCCTACGGTTAGGGTTGTTTGTGATTATACTAGGGGTGGGCAAGTACATGTATGAACTTTTTTACAAATCTTTTGTAAAACAAGCATATTCTATGGCCATTTTGGCTCCTGAAAATGAATCAGACAAGCTTTTTCACTCATGATAAATTTTGTTGGTTGGTTGGTTCCGTGGAGTTTAAATTTTGTACATGAAGTCTATAGGGCTTTTCTGCTACTTTTGGAAAAACAAAAAACAAACATGATCTTCATCCTGGATTTTGCTAGAAACTCACCAATAGGTGCTTAATAGGTTTGGGTAAATAATTGTCCAAGAAAAAAAAATAGCAAATTTATTCTCAGTGGTAGAAAATATAATTTTCCAAAATTCTCTTCAACTGAGGCAAGGCAATGCACAGAACAACCAAAACAAGACCACTAGTTTGTGAGTGAGTGAAAATTGAAGGAGTCTATTGTTGTATTGTTGTAAGGTCAAGCCTTTGCAAACATATACATAACTTGCTAATACCTGTGAATGGTACTGGGATGTTTTCATAACAGCATGAGCATGTGTGGTACTATTATTAACATTTTTAGTAGCAGGCCACTCATTTTGTGTAGAGAGGTGTATTCCTGTTTCTATAAATAATTTAAACCAGTAGGTGAAAGTTGTAGCTGTGCTAATGAGTGATGTGACTACACACCCTCTGCAAGGTAAAGACATATTTTCTTTATTCTAGACAATCATGAACTTTGTTGGAAACCTATGGTTTTACAAAAGGAGGCAATATACCTCAATGTTACATTTATAGTTGTCATTACAGTCCGATTAATAATTTGTTGGACAGAATGGAACACACACGAGCGTGGACTGTGTAAAAAAAAAAAAAAAAAAAACTCCTCTGAAAAAAGAGAATATTACTAATAAGTAATTTCAAATTTGTTGAGTTTGATGATTTTGCCTACGGTTAGGGTTGTTTGTGATTATACTAGGGGTGGGCAAGTACATGTATGAACTTTTTTACAAATCTTTTGTAAAACAAGCATATTCTATGGCCATTTTGGCTCCTGAAAATGAATCAGACAAGCTTTTTCACTCATGATAAATTTTGTTGGTTGGTTGGTTCCGTGGAGTTTAAATTTTGTACATGAAGTCTATAGGGCTTTTCTGCTACTTTTGGAAAAACAAAAAACAAACATGATCTTCATCCTGGATTTTGCTAGAAACTCACCAATAGGTGCTTAATAGGTTTGGGTAAATAATTGTCCAAGAAAAAAAAATAGCAAATTTATTCTCAGTGGTAGAAAATATAATTTTCCAAAATTCTCTTCAACTGAGGCAAGGCAATGCACAGAACAACCAAAACAAGACCACTAGTTTGTGAGTGAGTGAAAATTGAAGGAGTCTATTGTTGTATTGTTGTAAGGTCAAGCCTTTGCAAACATATACATAACTTGCTAATACCTGTGAATGGTACTGGGATGTTTTCATAACAGCATGAGCATGTGTGGTACAAGAGAAGATTTCAATAGCTTCCCACAATGCATTGCTTCCAATGGAGGTTTTTGTACAGGTACTGATGTGGGTCGTTAGTGATGAAACATGGCTAAATTGAGTATACTGATCACAAACTTGCATTTTAAGAGCGTTTCATCTCTAACGATCCACATGGCAACCTGTACAAAAACTTCCAATGGGAGCAATGCATTGTGGGAAGCTACTGGTATCTTCTCTTGTGTGGTACTATTATTAACATTTTTAGTAGCAGGCAACTCATTTTGTGTAGAGAGGTGTATTCCTGTTTCTATAAATAATTTCAACCAGTAGGTGAAAGTTGTAGCTGTGCTAATGAGTGACGTGACTACACACCCTCTGCAAGGTAAAGACATATTTTCTTTATTCTAGACAATCATGAACTTTGTTGGAAACCTATGGTTTTACAAAAGGAGGCAATATACCTCAATGTTACATTTATAGTTGTCATTACAGTCCGATTAATAATTTGTTGGACAGAATGGAACACACACGAGCGTGGACTGTGTTGAGCCAGGAGGAACATTGCACCTTGTTTCGTGATGCGTAATTGGCCGAAGAATGCGTCGAACCTCCGCGTAGCTCGTTGCACTTACAAGAGGTGTGCGTATCTCCTGTCCAAGTAATTTTTAATCCCACTGTAGTTTGTATGTGGCAAATATTGGCAAATAACTAATTTAAAGGTCTAAAAATCCCATTGACTTAAAAACTTAAAATCCATGGAACCAACCCAAAACTATCTTCAGTGAAAAAGCTTGCTAGATTCTTTTTCAGGAGCCAAAATGGCCATAGAATCCACTCGATTTAAAAAAAGTTGTAACTTGCCCACCCCTAATTATACTATAGTGTTAGGGCTTACAATCAACTTTATACTTAGCCACTATCCATCCAAAGGGTTCGTTGTCAAAATATTTGAAATGCAGCAATAGCTAAAGTGAAGAGTAATTGCATGGAATTTCCATAGGTTATTTTTGGCAACGAAAAATCGACCAAAAAAGCAAGAAAATCGCAAGTGTCAGTAGGGCAAAAGACTAAAAAATATATTGTCATGGTTGCTTTGGTCCACACTTGTGGGGTAGTTAGGATCACCAATAGTGCCTGTTAAAGCAGCACTTTGGCACATTTTCACAAAATCTGAAATTCGTCAATTTGCACTCTCAAATGATAGTGAGCCATGGGAAGGAACAGAGATATATTTTACACATAAAAAAATAACATTCCCCAAACCAGATATAGACATTTGATGAGGATAAAGACATCAGGTAATGTAGGCTAACTTTAAGTGTTCCATAACTTTAATCAACAAATGTGTATATTACATTAATATTTTTGACTCGTATCACTGATATTAAAACCACAAAGGTTATAGACCGACGATCAAACAGTGTGCATAGCGTGCGGAAACATGTGCATACGGCGTGGTGTTTGGTGTTAACGCCATTTTCGTCGTCTGCTGAATTTAACGTCGCCGGACGAAATTATAAATCGTTTGTTACCAATAAGGAAGTGATTTGGTCTTAATCATTTAGGGTGAGGGATTGTGTATAATTAAAAGGCCTTACAACCATGCTAAAGTATCGATTTTGAAAATCTTGAGGGCGCACTATTTTTCAAATGTGCCAGTGTCTCTTTAAGAGATGTTGTTGAAGTTAGACCTAGGCTCTCAGAAGTTAACTATTGTGCTCAGGCTGCAGAAGCATATTTTCTGTATAACTCATTGGGTTATTTATTACAGTGTGTCCCCCAAAAAGGTTTTGCAAGCAGATATACTTCTATGATTTAGTTATTATTTTTCCCCAGAGAGGCTGGCGTACAAAAGCTCTGGGGAAAAATATTTACATGTGCTGAAGGCTGGTTCAAATCCAGCCAGGAGCACTTTTTTCGAAATTTTTGTCTACCGGCCTCTTTTGGCAAAGATCAAAACTAAGTACGAGGTTTCTTCTCAGACATACTTCCAATTTCCCAAAATTACTTAACCTGAGAATTTCACCTTCATGAAGCATATTAATTATACCCATATGCAGAAGCATGCAAATGTCTTGACAATCTGCTCAAGCTAACCAGAGATACATGTATAACAGTAGGAGTGGGCTATATGGAGGGCAAAATTACTTTTTTGGTTATTTTCATTAGGGCTGGGTTTTTTTGTATTCTATTATACCTATCTCAATGTGAAATGACAAAATTTTTTGCTTCGGGTCCAAGAAATAAGTGTGCAGCGCCCTCTTGTGTCATGTCCTTTAATTTTGTGGTGGGAGTGGATTTGAGCAGAAAATCCCTCTAATTACTCTTTTCACAGGTATTTTGTAATGCTTTTGATGTTTACTTTTATGTAAATGAGCTCCAGATAGCTGATTTTGAAAGTTGGATGAAAATTGGACATTGCGTTTTCTTAAAATTGACGTTTTAGGTCAAAATTTAGCGTGAGGGTGCTTTTCGCAATTTTTCGCTTACGCTTTTTCATTTGCTGTTTTGAAGTTTACAGCCATGAAGGTAATCCCAAATTTGACCAGCTCAAGAAATTTAAGTACTTTATTACATGTAGTTTGTCTGCAGTGCTCATTTCAACTTTCATTTGAATGCTCCCATTCAATTCTACAAAGTGCGTTGACCCCTGTACATTTGAATAGGAGCATGTGAGGAACATTCAAATGAGTGCTACAGGCAAACTAAATGAAATAGAATGATCAAATTTCTTGAGCAGGTCAAGTTTGTGATCATCTTTGTAGCTGCAGACTAAAAAAAAGCAAAAGAAAAGGCGTCGGCGAAAAATTGTGAAAAGCGCCCTCACACTAAATTTTGACCTAAAACGTCAATTTTTAAGAAAACGCAATGTCCAATTTTCATGCAACTTTCAAAATCAGCTATCTTGAGCTCATCTACATATAATTAGACATCAAAAGCATTACAAAATACCTGTGAAAAGAGTAATTAGAGGGATTTTCTGCTCAAATCCACTCCCACCTCAAAATTAAAGGACATGACACAAGAGGGCGCTGCACTTTTTTTTGGACCCGAAGCAAAAAATTTTGTCATTTCACGTTGAGATAGGTATAATAGAATACAAAAAAACCCAGCCCTAATGAAAAGAAAAAATGACCCATTTATAGCCCATTCCTAATAACAGATTACACTTCAGACTATGTAGTAATGCTGACACAGAAGGCTCCCAGTTTTCACTTCCCCCAATGGTCATTATTCTCTACGCATAAGCATACCTTCCTCTCGTTTTCTGAACAGAAGGTACAGAAGAAATAAGGATGCTGGCACAGTCACTGCCAGTGCCACCTTCTGTCTGGTACTTAGGTCATCAAATCCCATGATACACAATGATGGGATGAAGGAATTCGTCAGGAACTGCAGGAGGAATCCCTACGGAACTACAGGAAGAATCCCTTAGGAACATGAAGTTATATCCAGTACCTGTACAATTTAAAAGAATCAAATACTAGATATGAATTATGGTCAAGTTTTGACTGTTGTCATCTGGTCACGTTTGGAGCCTATCCTGTGCTTAAAAAGAGGAACACCTTTTTTGTGTTACTTCTGGTCCCAATTAAAGTGGCCAATCTTTCATACAATTACAAGTAGTAAAGTATGAGGGGTTGACTATTGCTGGTACATGCCAAGTACATTTACCCTCTAGCACTAATTTTTGGAAAAGACGTTAACCCCTAATGTCTAGTGTTATTTATGGAAATCTTGGTGTTTTTTAAATGATTTGGGAAGGTTATTATGAACGTACCAGTGCAAGAAGATTGTAGTTTGAAGTTTATGTCAAATATGTTGAGTGTTTTTAACTTGTGGAGTATTTTGTTTAGTATGAGTTAAATGTGAAGACTGACTTTTAAGGAGAGTGAGAGTGATAGCTCCCCTACAGCTCTCCTTAAGCACTTTATAGGAGAGTGATTTAAAGCTCCCCTTGGGAATCTAATCTATCCTTGGTTAGCATTGGTGAAATGCCAAGAACAGCTCTCCTTAAAGCTCCCCCTGATACGACCAGGAGAGCTTTTTACCAAGCACCACCTTATTTTAAAAGTCAGTCCCTGTTAAGAATCGATTTGTTGGTGGTTTGAGCATTCTTCCCGGGGGCCACTTGTATTTCAAGGTGGATATCATACTCATGTACAGGGTGTCTCAGAAAAAATTGTGCTGTGATTCTCATGCCTTGCGCCCTCTTTGGGATCACTCAACCGTGGAATTTTTGTTGTCAGCTTATAGCCTAGTTAATTATCCTCTTATCCTGCAAAAATTAGACAATTCCATCAACATCTTATTCAAATATCGACAGTTATGCAAGATCATGCCGTTTCAACTTCTGCCAATGGGATTTACACACTTAAGGAGTGATGAGAGAAAACTTAGGCTGAGCATTCAGCCTATAGGTGTCTACCCATAAACTAAAGTATGCATTTTTGAAATCCTTGTTACTATGCAAACAATAAAGTATGCTTTTTGTACAAAATGGGAGCATTCTATAATAATGCTCGTATGACTTTTCACCATACCAATTTCATTTAAGCGCCCCTATACCACTTCATCTACCCCTTCAGAATGTCCTTCATGTATTTTTGTGTAAGTCATAGTGTGTAGGGAATCCCTATAGTATGTGCATATCCGCCTTTACCCCAGGTTGTAGTTGCTGGTACAACTTAGGGAAAAAGGCGGATTCACTAGGGATTACTTACACTATGGTGGAAACTCTGAAGGGATAGCTTAAGTGAATTAGGGGTCATGAAAGGTCATCTAGGCAGGCCCGTAGGGGCCTACGTAGGGGTTGCGGTCATACCCCTCAAAATCCACAAAAGGGAAATAGTCCACTTTTTGCTGGTTTCTTTGAAAGATGTCTAAAATTTAAGGTAGTTGAAATTTGACACAAGTTTTCTTCTGATGATGAGGTGTTCAAAAAGCCCAATAGGACATTTGGGGGCTGGTCCACTTGGTCACAAAAATCTGCCCAAGCGGAGAACGCCGGAGACCCTCGGATCCGCAAAATGTCCACTTCTTTCAATGTTTCACAGCCCCAAATAAATTCTGCGTATGGGCCTGTACAATGGATCAACTATAACAATGCTCCAATTTTGCTGAATGGCATACCAATTTTTTTGTCTTGTCGCAAGGACCCGTCCCTATAGTTTATGTAATATACGATTTTGGTTAGTGAACTATTGGCTGACACACAGCCCAAGTTTTCTCCCTCACTCCTTAACTGTGTAAATCCCATTGGCAGAAGTTGAAACGGCATGATCTTAGATAACTGCGGATATCTGCATAAGGTGTTGATGGAAGTTTCTAATTTTTGTAAGATATGAAGATAACTGACTAGACTATATGCTGATAACAAAAAAATCACGGTTGAGTGATCCCAAAGTGGGCGAAAGTCATGAGAATCACAGCACAATTTTTTTTTGAGACACACTGTATGGCCTCCCAAAACGTACCCTAAGCGCGTATTTCACTTGGCAAGAAAAACACCCTAAGCATGCATTTTGGTTGATTTTGCTACCCTAAACAAGTACTTTGGGTTTAATTTTGCTACCCTTAACAAGTATTTTGGTTTTAAGGGCAGTGTCAACCCAAGTGCTTTTGTTTTTACACAAATTTCTTATTTTTGCACCATTTTAAACATCAACCTGTGTTCTATCATTACCAACAAAGGTTATCCACTGCAGACAATCCTGAGCTGTATTTTTTTTGCCGATTTATAACAGATATTTGACCATTTAAAGTCACAAAAACCATATGGTCTTAACGGCGGGAATTTAAGCACATTTCACGCCATCAGGCGCAAGGCGCAGCATCGCACGCATGGTGAATTTTTGCTGCTACTGAAGAGTGTGGCGTGTTTACATGTACTTTTGCGTGACGCATCTTGGAAAAACCAAAAATATATTTGAAAATGCAAACACAGCGCTATTTTGACATAATGAAATTTAAATTTTTTCTGATCTTCTGGAGGTTAGAACAAAAGAGTTTGATTCATTGCATGAGTATTTCATCACTTGCAACACATACATGTAACTCAATTTTGAAGTTCAAAGATAAAGTTATTTGAGAAAGAGACAGCTTGAAATGGCGTGAAAAATCACTTTTTTACTCAAACACAGATTTTCTCAATGTTCAATTTTCGCAAAATTTGGCAAATTTTCAGACAAGATAACTCCAAAAGTACCGAAGTAAAAGGTAAGGTTTAACTTGCCTTCGATAGCAATCGGTCTTCTCTAGGAACAGTTTTCTCAATTTTTCATTTTTCGATTTCTAACTAAAGATATTCTCCAATATACACTCAAATTTTGGAAAAGAAAAAAAAATCACACTTTTTTGACATTTTCCCTTATATTTCAAAAAGTAAGCTCTATTTAAAAAAAAAAATACATCGGTCCTCGGACCGCTTGTGTCGCCTGCCGTCGCGGTTTGTGAATGATAGGCCTAACACGACCTTTGACCTTGATGTGACCTTTGACCTTGATATGTGACCTTTGACCTCATAAACAAATGAGGGTTTGCATGTAAACTCCATAAACCAAGTTTGATTCCAATTGATCTTCAACTTTTCAAATGAGGCCAATTGTATATTTTCACCTATTTTACAACTTGATCTCACATGACCTTTGACCTTGGTATGCGACCTTTGACCTTGGTATGCGACCTTTGACCTTGGTATGCGACCTTTGACCTTGGTATGCGACCTTTGACGTCATCAACAAATGAGGGATCCCATGTTGCACCTATGATTCAAGTTTGGTTCCAATTGAACTTCAACTTTTCAAATAAGGGCAATTTCACAACTTGACCTCACATGACCTTTGACCTTGATGTGACCGTTGAAAAAAAAAAAAAAAAAAAAAATGATAGGCCTAACACGACCTTTGACCTTGATGTGACCTTTGACCTTGATATGTGACCTTTGACCTCATAAACAAATGAGGGTTTGCATGTAAACTCCATAAACCAAGTTTGATTCCAATTGATCTTCAACTTTTCAAATGAGGCCAATTGTATATTTTCACCTATTTTACAACTTGATCTCACATGACCTTTGACCTTGGTATGCGACCTTTGACCTTGGTATGCGACCTTTGACGTCATCAACAAATGAGGGATCCCATGTTGCACCTATGATTCAAGTTTGGTTCCAATTGAACTTCAACTTTTCAAATAAGGGCAATTTCACAACTTGACCTCACATGACCTTTGACCTTGATGTGACCTTTGACCTTGGTATGTGACCTTTGACCTCATCAACAAATGGGGGATGTCATGTTGCACCTGTGACCCAAGTTTGGTTTAAATCCTTCAAAGTATGTGGATATTACAGGCAAATGTTAACCCTTTTTCACAACAGACATCAACTACAACAACAACAGACATCAACAACAACAACAGTGGATAAAGTGATCCCTATGTGTCTTCCTGCCTTAGGGCAGGCGACACAAAAATGAAAAAACGGTCCCTAGACAATTTTGTCTTGTTTCTAAAAAATAACATAAGAAATCATGAAAATTCAAATTGTTTTTGTTATGCTGTCTGAAAATTTTGGGGCAAAATCATGTTTTTTAGTATTTTCTCCCTTTCCTTCCCTCAAATACGGAAAGTTTTACATTAATCTGATGCCACCATCAGGTTCATTGTCAGATTTCTTTCTAAGAAATGTATACTTTTACATACCATAAACAAATATTTGCACAGTTACCAAACCAAATAGATAATCGTTAACTCCCAAGGGGTTGCAACTGTCCTTAACTTTACTTATCCTCAAAAGTAATTGCCTAGTTTAAAAATACACCCTTAAAACAACGTATTTTGACAATATTGCTACCATAATGAGGTCGTTTAAAAATGTGCTTTAATTATACACTGAAACATGCTATAATAACCTCTTCACCCTAACACGTCACGCGGGGCTTTCCCCCTAACATGCCGAGTCAATAGGAATCAACACATAGTATCTCATGACGTACGAGATCATAGAGTCATCTGTTGATTTGCATTGACCAGGGCTCATGCGAGCTTGTTTAGCTAGTAGTTTGCTCCAATTTTATGCCATTCTATGCATTTTAAGATTGTTTAGCAATTTTTCCTTATACGTTTGCACTATCAAGTGAATCAAAGCAAGAGCTGGTGGCAAAAAAATTGCTACACAAATAAAAAATCCTCGCATGGCCCGTCAATGGAATGTCGTTTTCCCCACGAGAATAACTTGTGGAAAATTGTAACAGCCCGAAAGTCAATAGAAATCATTGGGTGTTTTGCCGGTAAAGCGGACGAAAGTCAATCAGAATCAATTGGTTTTTTACGTTGGCTGCCCAGGAAAACGTCCGAAGTCATCAACGCAATGGACCGGACTGTACGCTCTACTTCCGGGTGTGCAAATTTAACCTATACCACATCTGCTAAAAAATTTCGAGGCCTAGCGTAAGTCCACAGCAGGGCAAATACCAGGGAGACTTAGGTGGGCAGGCATGGTGGGATTACAACATGGGATGTTGCTAACCAGTGTGAGGTGATCGGCCACCCCGGTTTTTCGGGGACCAAAACGGATTTTTAAAATTCCTAAGCATTTACTACAGCTATGAGATGGTTATAAAAACAGACTAGTATCACGGTTCCATAAAGCTATGGGTATTTGGTGAGGAAGTAGCATTGTTTCTTTTGAAAATGGTGCCTTCAAAACTGTAATTTGGTGTTTGTGATCGCAAATGAAGTGATTTCTCTTCAACGGTGCGAATTTGTCACTTCATAAAGGTGCAGAATCTGTAACATTTTGTGTGTGGATGCCATTTTGTGTTTTAAAGAATTCGATTCTAGATTTGTTCAAATGAGTAGGTTTCTACTAAGTTACAAATACATTAAGGATGAAATAGAATTCCAAACCTTAATTTTGAATTTTTTCTTCTCAAAGTCAATTCCGCAACATAAGTCTATATGGGCGTGATCCCAGTCCGGAATGTATTAGTAAAAATATAGGGACTGGAAACTGGTCTCGTATAAAACTATATCCCAGGGGCAGATTAGAGGGGTGCACCCCCTTTATTTTTGCAGCCGCACAGGGCGAGGGGGGGGCGTTTGCATAGCCATCGGGGTAGTTCCAGTAACTGAAAACCAGAAAGTCGAACAATGTACATTATCATTGAACGACCCTCTGGTTTCAGCCAACTTATATATGCGCAACACTCCACACCCTACCAACACCCCGCAACACCAACAGGCCCTCCCCACACCCCACCCCCTCCCCAACAACCCCGCAAACAAGCACCTCCAACACCCGCAACACCCCCTCCCAACAACCCAGCAACACCCCCTCCCCAAACCCCTGACAACACCCCCTACCGAAAACAACCGCAACAACCCACACCCTCCCAACCACCACGCAACAACCTCCCCCGCCCCCCAACACCCCGAACACCTTACCCCACCCGCAACAACCTAACCCATCCACCAACACCCCGCAAACACCCCACCCCCTCCCCAACACCCGCAACACCCAACACCCCGCAAACACCCCCCCTCCCCAACCCCCCCCACAATACCAACACCCCACAAAAATACCCACCCCTCCCACAACCGCACAACCCCACCCCTCCCAACACACCGCCACACCCACCCCCTCCCAAACACCCGCCAACACCCCAAACCCAAAACATCCCGCAACACCCACACATCCCCAACAAACCGCAACACACCCACGCCCCCTCCCAACCACACCGCAACACCCCACTCCACACACCCGCAAAACCCACTACCCTCCCCAACACCCCGCAAACACCAACCCAATCCCCAAACCCGAAAACACACCGGTGAGGCCAAAGCCAAAAATGGTCATCACCAAAACCTAAAAATCCAATCTGGCTATTGAAAAAAATTACACCCATGGCTACAAAGGGTACTAACAATGCCTATGAAACCAAAAAAAATGTTGCGATTACATGCATCGTTTTGAAAATAAAGGTTAATTAAAAAAAAAAAAAATGGCGCCCTCTTAGTGCGACGGGCGGACTTTGAACAAAAGTGAGATATCTTAATAATAAAAAGAGATATTAAATTTATGTTTTTTGCATTTTAATTTCTTTGATCCACAAATCAAACATAAAAAAATCTCAGAAGTGTTTTTAAAAGTAGAAAAAAACAGAATAAAAGAGTAACAATTCCGTCCGTCGCATTTTGCGGCAATTTTTATTCGAGGGTAAAAAAAATTCAGAATGAATGAAAACTTTCCAAACTATCAATTATTTATATTGAACAGCTATTAAATTTGTTGAAGGCGCCTAAGTGTTGCCATGGACTTAGATACATGTTGCAAAAAATTACACATTTATAGGATTAGACAAGTAAATAAACAAGTATGTAAAAAAAAACTGTGTGGTCGCCAGGATAATTTTTACAAGAAATAAGCACAGTAAAAATCATTTAAAGAGTAGACTGGTTTCAGCATTTAGGTTGCACTGTTATTACAGAACATGTTATAAAATAGAAATTATACACTGATTTAAAAGTAGATGTTTGATTCATGAGCATAAGATTGCATTAGAAACCAAAAATTCACCTTGTTTACAATTGATCTCCGTTGACCTTTGGACCTTGGTGTGTGACATGGACCTCACATAGTTCTAGCTTTAATTTAACATAGCTTACAACTTCTGTCTTTCAAAAAGAAATAGAAAAAACGCCAATTGGGCGCAAAATGTGTTAAAACTGAATCCCCCAAAGTTATAAGCTTTACATTAACAGGTTACCACATTAATGTCATTTCACAATAAGAAAATAGAAAAAACGCCAATTGGCGCCAAAAATGTGTTAAAACTGAATCCAAGTTATAAGCTTAATTTAAATAGGTTACGCCTTCCGATCATTTCAAATAAGAAAATAGAAAAAACGCCCAATTGGGCGCAAAATCTTGTTAAAAATGGATTCCCAAGTATAAGCTTTAATTTAACATAGGGACACCTTCCTGTCATTTCAAAGAAAGGAAAATTAAAAAAAAAAAAAAAAAAAAAGGCGCAAAATGTGTTAAACAAGAATTCAATCAATAATCCATTAGATTTGTATAGCGCCCAATTTCAAACATTGCATCTAGGCGCTGCAACAGTAAAACATAAAAAAACATCAATGAGAGTACGTTCATTGAACAGATGAGATTTAAGCAGTTTCTTGAAGTGCACCTGTGGCTGCCCTTTGATGTGAGATTGGTCATAGTTCCAACTTGACTTAGGACCAAGCATGAGAAAGATCTGTCAGCGAAAGTTGAGCCAACGAGTTTCTGTGTATGATCAGTTGAGATGACGATGGACGAGGATGATCTTAACCGGACGCCGGGTTGGTGAAGTGGCGAAGCTGAGAAATGTAACTTTGGAGCCTGATTGTGGAGGGCTTTGTACACTAACAGCAAGAACTTTGAATTTGATTTCGCTGATCAATGGGCACCAGTGGAGATAAATCAGTTTTGGAGTTGATGGAGTCATATTTCTTGCACCTGGTAATAATTCCCAAGTTATAGCTTTTAATTTACATAGGTACACCTTCCTGTCATTTCAAATTAAAGAAAATAGAAAAAACGCCCAATTGGGCGCCAAAATGTGTTAAAACTGAATCCCCAAGTTATAAGCTTTAATTTTAACATAGGTTAACCTTCTTTGCCATTTCAAATAAGAAAATAGAAAAAAACGCCACTTGGGGGCAAAAATGTGTTAAAATGAACCCCAAGTTATAAGCTTTAATTTAAATCATAGGTTACACTCCTGTCATTTCAAATAAAGAAAATGACAAACAACGCCCCATTGGGCGCAAAATGTGTTAAAACTGAATCCTCAAAAATTTTAACGGCTTAATTTTAATGTAGGTACACTTCCTGTCTTTCAAATAAAGATGTTACCGAATTCGTCTTAATAATCATCAACACAATTACCTGGTAAAGCTCTAATCATACGTAGTATAACTCTACGTGGCCTAAGCATTCTTCTTATATTTGTTATTTTTTTTTTTTTTTTTTTTTTTTTTTTTTTGGCTTCACCCTTTATGACTATCACTGCAAGTTTATGCCAAACTCCATAAAAGGCAAGTCTTCACAGAGACTAAAAATCAAAGACATGCTTGTTGAAGGGCCATTTCAACATGCCAATGATGTTATTCTTTGTCTGACATTGCATAGCATTAAACACCCAACACTAAAAACTCCAAAAATTAATAGTAGTACGCAGATCATTTTCATAAAAGAACATTAATGAAATCGACCTTCCGCTATAGAAATCGTCCTCGCAATTTTGAGAGCAGAGGTTTCTATAGTCGGGTCGCTAATGCGACCCGACAAAAAGAAAACATGACAAAAAGACAGAAGTTTTTATTGCTAGAAAACCACTGTCTTAATGTTCTATTTCATGGTAAAACCACTTCATATGTTACCTAACGTTATACCAAAAAATGGTTTAGAAAAATCTTTCTTCTCAAAAGTTATGATGTGTAAAATACGTACTGGTACACACGTGACCGTCAACCATTTTAGTATTTGAAGGACTTAAATTTCTGGTGGCCTATTGTGGTGGGGACAGTGTTAACTTTATATCAGGTAAAAAAAGGAATATGATCAGTTTAACAAGAAAACAAAACAGTGATTAAGTCAATACTGGTTTAAACTTGATTTCCATGTGTCTTTGAAATTTGGGTGAAGTTGCCAAATTTACGCAGACTTGCACTCATTTCAGCACAGGAATAGTTGCTGGGACGTTTAAACGTTTACACGTTTACACGAACGGAGTGTCACGAAACGTTCAGAAATGCACTGACACTTTTAAACGTAAGCAAACCTACTAATTTTTTTCAGTATTATTTTTAATTGCTGCAGTTCAAATTTTCACCAAAATTACCCCCGCCGTCAGTGAAAAGTAAAGTTAAACGTCCATTGCTTCTAGAAATGGTTTCGACTTTTACGGAACAGAAAAATCCCCCGCTTTACCACGTTTTGTGAGTGAGTGGGTTGGACTTCGGCATATTCACCGCATAACGGGCACCATAATATGCGGTGATTCAATTACAGAGGGAATCTCCAAAAAAAAGGTTAAAATGGCCGCGGTATGGCAGCTTCCGCAGTGATTCGTCGTTTTTGATCTTTTGTGGATATTCACTTGCTTTATTTTGGATGAAAACATAACATAGTAAGTACAACCAACATTTATGGTTTCAGATTGATCTTAAGAGTGATGCAAAGCCGGGTAAAACCCATTACGAACGAATTATGGCGCAAGAATTGCATTTGCGGGGAAGCGCACATTCGGGCAGGGTCGTTAACTTGTTATGATCGTTTAAACTTTTAACGAACGGAAGTCCAGACCGGTAACGGATAGGAATTAAACGGTACTCCAGCTCTACACAGAAATCTCATACTAGGAGTAACATGGCTCTTTGCATGATGGAGTGTGGATGAAGTTTTTGAACAGTTGAGAATATGGATACACAAGATTTTATTATAACTTTGTTGTGGTGCACCCTTAACACTTGTCCACCAATTTTGGTGTTATAGACATGGAGATGTCGGGCACATGTAACCCACTAGGTCACCACGGGACTGTACTTAGTTGATCTAAATTATATTACCAATCAAGTTTTGCTTGTTTATAGTCTATTGTACATGTCCTTCTATGCTGTTGTTTTTTTAGTCTCCATCGGGGGGCAGGGGAAAACCAAGTTACATTCATACTAATTATTAAAATCATATAAATCGTCTGTTCCCGCACAATAAAACTGGCACATTGTCTTTGAAAAAAGGATAAAATGTTCACTGTCAATTTCTTTCCCCATATCAGTGACTAGTGGATACACATAGACTCAGCAAACAATGGAGTTAAAGATATTCAACCACCGTCCCGGTATGCGGTGTGAAAAACACTTCAAATTCCCCTTTCATCTGGGAGTTGCATGACATTGTTATTTGTGTCGCGCAGCTGAAAGATTTCATCGTTACGCTCTCCAATTGAAGGCCTGAGTACATTCCGTACAAAATACTTAACCTCAGTCACAGATAAATATTGAGCTTTCTATAGTGCGTGTTCAATTACCTTTTTGCCAAATTGTTTCATCCTTTATTATTAAAAAGGAATGAAATTAACAAACATCATGAGAGAATGTGGCTGGGCAAGCTTTGACCTAACAACTTTGTGCAGAACAAAAAGGCGTAACTTTTGCTTAACTTCATTTCTATCAATATACCCACAACCCGCGTTTTCAAAGAAAATTTAGTGTCAACGACCTATATATAAATGTCCACTTGGCGGTAATTGTGAGAGAGGACGGGTAGTTGTCACTCAACCCGAATCGTGTAGGTGGTAAAACTGCTATGACAATGGCCCTACATACCACGGGCCCATTGTAATATCTTAGCTCATGGTTAAGCTAAGTCTATACATATCCATTGGTCTCTGATATTGGGAAAGAAATTGAGGTGACATTTTATATCTTTATTTTACGAAATTGTGCCAGTTTTATGTGCGGGAACAGACAGTATTGATCGTAATAATTTATTATGATTTACACTTGGGTTCCCTTACCCCCAGATGGGGACTACAGAATTTGTTATACAGTTGTTTATTGGTCCAGCGTCCCCATGGTCCATTACTTTTGGCTACCAACATTGTTGTGGTGACAAAGTACCAATAGTACCAATGTCTTTCTGAAATAAATATAAGAAATGTGAGACTTAAATAATCACTACTACAGATTTTTACAGTTGAAGTTTGATTCTAAAAAACCCCTTTTTGTCTGGGGTAACGGACGTGACCGAACTTTGTTTGCCCCTAGTGACAAAATAACCAATCGAGTGAAAGTTAGAAATATATGTTTTGAATATATTTTTGGATAGGTTGACTAAAGGTTACTCATTATACCAAAGTAATAACAGATTGATTATGTTGGCGAACATCGTTGGGTTGAAATCAAAATTTGCCGTTTTTTTAGGTCACAAAACGTGACCGAAGACTGGTTCCAATTATCTTTCATGCCTATTACATTACATCCAAACAAATATGAATGCTGACATTGTACATGTAATGTACATAGTTTATACGATTTGATATATATTTGCTTGTTTTCAATGGTGGCCAAAATTGTACTTTTGACTGACGCATGGGTCACGATTACACACCTGAGGCTAAGACTTCAAAAATACCTTTGTTTTGTAACTTTTTAAGATTGTATACTCGTATATCCTCTAATAAACGCCCCCGGGGCGGTGCCTTTTCAGGGGGGCGTTTATTCAGGGTGAATTTTCAGATGAAATATTTACTTTAAATGAGTGTTTTCATCCAACACAAATTTTTGATTTTTTTTCATTGGCAAAGGCCAAACGATGTTCCGCTTATTTCACTACTGTCGACGCGGTTTGTCTTCTGGATTTTCATTTCGAGTCTTGTTTGGCGCTCTTCTCCGATTACAGGCTCCATACTTTTTTGTACACATGAATTTGGTCCAATGTCAAATGTCGATCTAACCCATGCTGTAAGTTCAGATTGGTGCGGCAACGCTATTCCCTTTCCCCGTTGTTTTGGTATAATTATAAAATAGACCATTAAGATCCG